>JAJPUD010010418.1:22905-62453 GCA_023553655.1 Myrmecobius fasciatus
TCATAACATTTTCATGTTCTCTATTGAGGTTTGCTTGCATTGTATTTCCTTTATCAGATTATTCTTTCTTGTAGATACAATTTCTCCTGCACAAAAAAAATGATGCAATAATTATACATATATTCGATTTCTTAAGTATTCTAAAATAATTATCATGTAGTGGATATTCTGCCATCTAGGGGAGGGGTGGGGAGTAGGGGGGAAAAATTTGTAACAGGAAGCTTTGTAAGGGTTAATGTTTAGGAATTACCCATACATATGTTTTGCAAATAAAAAGTATTAATTAATAATCATTTAAAAAAAGATAATTACCTGTAATAGACTTTGCTCTTTTCAACCATGTGGTTATATGAGGTAATTCCAATAAATTTGGGATAGAATGTGCCATCTACATCCAGAGAGAGAACTTATGGGGACTGAGTGTGGATCAAAGTATTATATTTTCACCTTTTGTTGTTGTTGTAGTTATTTGCTTGCCTTTTTCTTTCTTTCTCATGTTTTTTTTTTTTATTTTGATGTTATTTTTCTTGTATAGCATTACAAATATGAAAATATATTTAGAACTGCACATGTTAAAAAAAGATTTTCAAAAATAATAAAGCAGATTCCATTGTATTACTTACACAAAATATCATTAGTATAATTTGGGGGGGAAGAGTTTTTACCGTATTAAAAATATTTTTTTGTCTTTTACAAATGCTTTTTAATTGTTATCTTGTGTAAGTTTTATAATGGATGCAGTTAAAATATAGGAATAAAATCACATGATTTATAAATAATGTATATGCATATATTACATATCTATATGTATATATATACTATATTATTAAGTATATGCTCAAAATAGTTTGGATACTGCTGTTCTCGTATACTATTTTCCCCACTTTATCACTCTTACTAGTTCAATGCAGAATAATTATATTAAAACCAATCCAGAAAAAAAATGTTAATTTGCCTAGAGAGGGAACAACATGTTGTTTTAAGGGAAAAGATAAAGAAAAAGCAAAGAAAACATTAGTAAACTCCACAGGGTTATTTGTGCATTTTTTGTATGTCTGTGTTTTCTGTTTTTATACAATGCAAAAAATAATAGTGTCTAGAGAAAACTAACAGTAAAGGAGATAAGGTAGAAATTCATGTGTTTTCATAATCAGCAAATAATTTGATTTTTTAAAGTATTTTCTGTAGAGACTATGTTTAATAGGAGCAGGTGGATAATACAAAATTTTGTATTTTTCCCCCAAACAACAGCTCTGTAAGTCTCTCCAGGCCTCTCTAAAATCATCCTGCTGATTACTTCTTATACAACAATAATATTCCACGACATTCATGTACCATAATTAATTCAGCCATTCTCCAATTGATTGGCATCCACTCAGTTTCCAATTTCTAGCCACTACAAAAAGGGCTGTCACAAACATTTTTACACATGTGAGTCCCTTTCCCTCCTTTAAGATCTCTTTGGGGGGGCGGAGCCAAGATGGTGGATTGAAAACATGATTCTCTGTGTCCTCCTCCGATCTTCTGTCAAATCAACAATAAAACAAGCCTCTGAACTGATCTTCAAGTCAACGAATCCAGAAATATTTTGACACTGCTTCCAGTTACCTCTGAAGAACTTTATATCAAGTCTGTTTAACTCAGGCAGAGGGATAAACATAATGTCATTGTCTTGGATGAAATTTTCAATTATTTCTATGATTTATTGTTTAACCTACTCATTCTTTAGGAGTAGGTTATTTAGTTTCCAATAAATTTTTGGTCCATTTTTCTCTACCTTTTATTACATATAATTTGTTGCATCATGATCTTAAAGAGATATATTTACTATTTCTGCCTCTCTGAATTTGATGTTGAGGTTTTTATGCCCTATCACATCGTGAGTTTTGGGGTAGGTTCCATGTACTCTTCAGAAAAAAGTGCATTCCTTTTTATCCCCATTCAGTTTTCTCTAAAGGTCTATCATACCTAACTTTTCTAAAATACTATTTACCTCCTTAACTTCTTTCTTGTTTGTTTTGTGGTTTGATTTATCCAGTTCTGATAGAATAAGGTTGAGATCCCCCATTAGTATAGTTTGGCTGTCTCTTTTTTATTTCTTAACTTCTTCTCTAGGAATTTGGATGCTATACCACTCGGTGGATATATGTTTATTTTTTATATTACTTTATTATCTATGGTACCTTTTAGCAAGATGCAGTTTCCCTCCTTATCTCTTTTAATTAGATGTATTTTTGCTTTTGCTTGATGTGAGATCAGGATCCCAAATCCTGATTTTTTACTTCAGCTGAAGCATAATAGATTCTGCTCTAGCCTTTTATCTTTACTCTGTATGCATCACTCTACTTTATATGTTTTTTGAAAACAACATATTGTAGGATTCTGGTTTTTAATTCTGTGTGCTCTTTGTTTCTTTTTATGGGAGAGTTGATCCCATTCACATTCACTGAGAAAATTAATATTTATTTCCTGCCGTTTTGCTTTCCCCTAGTTATACTTTTCTTTTTCCTTTCCCCCTTTCCTTCCTCACCAGTGTTTTGCTTCTAACCACCACCTCCCTCAATCTTCCCTCCCCTTTTAAAGCACCTCCCCTTTTCTTATGTCTTTCCCTTTCTACTTCTCTTTTCGTTCTATCACCTTCCTTTTTTCTTTCCCCTTTCTCCTCCTACTTTCTTATAAGATGAGACAAAGTTCTTTATTAAATTAAATATATTTGATATTCTCTCAAGACAAATCCAATGAGATTAAAGTTTACATAATGCTTATTCCCTGAATTGTAATAGGTTTTTTATACCTCTTTACATGATATAATTTGTTCCATTTTGCCTCCCCTTCCTTCTTCTAGGTCAATTCTTTTCATCCCTAGTTTCTTTTTTATACAATCACAATAAAGTTAAATTATACTTGCACTCTTTAAGTATACCCGTAACCCCTAACAAAGATACAATTGTCAAGAGTTAAACATATCATCTTCCCATATAGGGATACAAACATTTTACCCTTTAAAACATGGCTTTTGTCTTTCCTTTTTACCTTTTATGCTTTGCTTGAGTTCTTGTATTTGAAGATCAAATTTTCTGTTCATCTTTGCTCTTTTCTTCAAAAATAAATGAATATCCCCTATTTCATTCGATTTCCATCTTTTTCCCTGAAAGAAAATGTTTAATTTTCTGGATAGTTGAGTCTTGGTTGCATTTCAAGTTCATTTGCTCTCAGAAATGTCATAGGCCAGACTCTTGAATCTTTTAAAGTGGAAAGTGCTAGTCTGGGTAATCCTAACTTTAGTTCCTCAATATTTGAATTATTTCTATCTGGTTGCTTTCAATAATTTCTTCTTGATCTGATAATTCTGAAATTTAGCTACAATATCCTTGGAGTTTTCATTTTGGAGTCTCTTTCAGGAGGTGATTCATGGCTTCTTTCAAGGGCTATTTTACCCTTTGATTCTAAGACATCAAGGCAGTTTTACTGGATGGTTTCTTGAAAGATGTTGTATAGTAACGTTTTTTCATTGTAGTTTTCAGGTAATCCAATAATTTTTAGATTATTACCTGGATCTACTTTACTTGTTTTTCCAGGGAGGTATTTTATATTTTCTTCTATTTTTTTTTTCATTTGGGAAGTTTTGTTTGACTGATTCTTGATGTTTCATTGAGTCATTTGCTTCCATTTCTTCAGTTCTAATTTTTAATGAATGATTTTCTTCAGTTAGCATTTTTAAATCCCTTTACATTTGTCTAATTTAACTTTTAAAAGGTTTGTTCTTTCTTTTTTTTAAATTTTTATTTATTAATACTTTTTATTTGCGAAACATATGTATGGGTAATTCCTAAACATTAACCCTTACAAAGCTTTCTGTTACAAATTTTCCCCCCTATTCCCCACCCCTCCCCTAGATGGCAGGATATCCACTACATGATAATTATGTTAGAATACTTAAGAAATCGAATATATGTATAGTTATTGCATCATTTTTTGTGCAGGAGAAATCATATCTACAAGAAAGAATAATCCAATAAAGGAAATACAATGCAAGCAAACCTCAATAGAGAATATGAAAATGTTATGTTGTGGTGCACATTTCACATTCCTCTCTCTGGGTGTATATGGCTTTCTTCACCGAACAATTAGAACTGGTTTGAAGCATTTCATTGTTGAAGAGAGTCATGTCCATTAGAACTGATCTTCATATAGTATTGTTGTTGCCTTGAATAATGATCTCCTGGTTCTGCTCACTTCACTGAGCATCAGTTCATGCAAGTCTCTCCAGGCCTCTCTGAAATCATCCTGCTGGACATTTCTTACAGAGCAATAATATTCCATAACATTCCTATACCATAATTTATTCAGCCATTCTCCAATTGATGGGCATCCATTCAGTTTCCCGTTTCTAGCCACTACAAAAAGGGCTGCCACAAACATTCTTGCACATGTGGGGCCCCTTCCTTCTTTTATGATTTCTTTGGGATATAAGCCCAATAGAAATGCTGCTGGGTCAAAGGGTAGGCATAGTTTGATAACTTTTTGAGCATAGTTCCAAATTGCTCTCCAGAATGGTTGGATCCGTTCACAGCTCCACCAACAATATATCAGTGTCCCAGTCTTCCCACATCCCCTCCAACATTCATCTTTATCTTTTCCTGTCATTTTAGCCAATCTGACAGGTGTGTAGTGGTACCTCAGAGTTGTCTTAATTTGCATTTCTCTGATCAATAGTGATTTGGAGCACCTTTTCATATGATTATAAATAGTTTTAATTTCATCCTCTGAAAATTGTCTGTTCATATCCTTTGACCATTTATTGATTGGATAATGGCTTGAATTCTTATAAACATGAGACAATTCTCTATATATCTTAGAGATGAGACCTTTATCAGAACCTAAAATGGTTGTTCTTTCATTGGATTTCCCCCCTTTCACAAATTCTATTTTTCAAGGAATTGTTATCTTTTTCCATTTCACCAAAACTAATTTTAAAGGAGTAGTTTTCTTTAGCCAATTTGTGTGTTTCCTTTTCCAGAGCTCTCATTTCCTTTCCCCATTTTTATTCTAATTCTCTTTTAAGACTTTTTTGGACTCTTCCAAGAGAGTCTTGTAAGATGAAGACAACTTATATAATCTTTAGAGGCTTCATCTGGAGATGTTTTGCCTTTAGTGAACTTAGGGTTTGAGGTCTGTTCTTTTCTGTCTCCATAAAAGCTATCTATGGCTCTAGCTCTTTTTTGCATTTTTACCCATTTTTAAAGGTTGAGGTCTGTTCTTAGGGAAAAGAGGAAATTGTCCCAAGTTTTCTCTACAGGCAACAGCTACTTTACACTGCTATGGGACCAGTCCTGCTGACTTGCTTCTCATACTCATTGGTTATGGCCAAGTCCTGCTTGTTATGCTGGACTTCAAGGGCTCACTATTTGTCTTCTGTAGTTGCCCTGGAGTTCTCACAGCTAGTTTGCTGATCCATTGGCTTTTGAACTAGGACAGAGTAGCACACGCTGCTGTATTTTGGTTGAGCTTGCCACTAGATAACCCCAGCATGTGGAAGCCTTTTCATCCTGTATCTCTCTGCACTATCAAAAGTGAATAACAAAATTGATATGCTTTGGTAAAAGAAGTATTAGAAAGGATAGAGCTTGCAATTTTGAATAGAAATTTATAAGCAGGTTATAATAATTTGCATATAACATTGGGATGTTATAAATATGTTTAGGTCCTGAATTTTACATGACCTTCTTAGGATTAAAGATCTCCTTTAAGCAATTTGACCTTTCTCTTGGGCACATTCCTCTTAACTCTATTGAACTCAAAGTTTAAGTTTTAAACTGTGCACAGGACTCTGTATTCTAAGCAAATCTATAGAACAGAATGATAGTTAGTTGGGGTTGCTTGGAGAGCCATTATATTTGATCTTTGTAGGGCAATATCTCTGTGCACAGAGAATAGATAATGAAGTATCTCCCTCCTTTCAGGGGAGAAGTGGAAAACTAGAGATGGAGAATGATGCATACATTGTCAGATGTCCTTTGGATTAACCTTTTCTCTCTTACAAAGGAAATCATTTCCCAGCTGTTTTTGGCAAAGAAAGATATATCTAGAAGTGTCTATGATGATAAGAAAAAGGATCAAGATAACATTTTTGAAACAAATTGATATTTTCAGCCTTATCTTTTAAACATGAATCTATCTCTCTGGACTATAGACATGATTATGATTTCTTCTACTGATTTTTAAGAGGGTACATGCATTTCTATGAAAGATATGATGCTGTTTTATAGCTTTAATGTAAAATTACAAAGGAGATATGTGTTTTAAATTTTTATTTCCTTCTGTAAAAACTAAAAATTCAATAATGTGATTTTATACATAATGATGACTCTTGTTCTTCACCTATGCTTAGTAGATATATGTTCAGTCAAGAAATAAATGCTTGTTAAATGCCTACTATGTACAATGTACTGTGCCTGGTGTTGAGAATATTAAAAAAGGCAAAAGACAGTTCCTAACTTTAAGAAGCTTACATTCTAATGTATTTGAATTAATGAACTTGGCTTTCACACCATACATAGATTACTAACCCATATTGTAATGGATAACTACTTAGTCTTGTAGACATATAGATTGGAGTTTCAATATGATTCGAAGGTTAATTGTTCTAGAAACCTAAAGAAGAAAGTCAGGTAAATGTACTGACAAAATTGGAACATCAGGAGGAACAGGGGTTTGATTAACTGTTGTGAGATTTAGTTGTGTGACATAAGAAACTGATCTCTGCTTTTTATATCTTTAAAACAGTAGAATTGGTGATTTGATGATTTCACACAGATTTCTATGACTTATATGTTATTCAATAGCTCAACCCATTGGTAACTTTTTCCATTTGATTGTTACACCCAGGAGGAGCAAGATGTTCTTAGTTCTTACTAGGTATAGTTTGACTAAAATACCAGTATATCACATGATGCCAGATTTAAAAAAGTTCAAAGCTTAAAAACAAAATAAGTGTGTTTCATTATTATCTTGTGTGATCTAAAGATAAGATCAGCAATTTGCTTGAAATTGAGAATTATCATGGGGGCAGAGCCAGGATGGTGGAATGAAGACAGGACTCTGTATGTCCTCCTCTGACCTTCTCTCAAACCAATAGCAGATTAAGCCTCTAAACTAATTTTTAAGTCAAAGAACCCACAAATATTTGGACTAAAACACATTCCTAGCAGAAGTTACCTTAGAGGAGCTTTGGAGCTGGTCTGTTTCAGGCAGGCAGGGGGTCGGCAGTTTGCCCAGCTCAGGCGCAGCCCTGGGAGACAGGGCAGGAGGCTGGGCCAGATTTAGTGTGGCAGGTTCTAAGCACCTGGGGAGTCTCTCTGAGGCTTTTGGGACACTCTGCCCTGATTGCAGGCAGGTGCTTTGGCATATCTGCCTTTTGTTAAAGGTAGATTGTAACCCACTGCAAACATGGAACCTAGCCTGGCTGACCCAGCATCAGAAGTCAATCAGCCAAACTGCCCCAGGGCAAATTCCTGCTGCTGTGCCTTCTCTGCTTAAAAAGACCTCAAGCTTTTTAAAAGATGAATAAAAAAAGAGAAAAGAACTCTCACCATAGACAGCTTTTTTGGAGAGTGAGAACAGACCCCAGATCCTGAGGTTCATAAAGATAAAGCAACTCCAGAAGAAGCCACAAAGGGAGAGATGAGCTGGTGCCTATTTTACAAGGCTTTCCTGGAAGATTGCATAAAGCATCTCAAAAGAAAGTTAGATGAAAAATGGGAAATGAAATGAAATCATTGCAAGAAGGAATGGAAAAGCATATAATGCTCTACAAATGAAATATGAGAAAAGGCAGCAATACACTAAAAAACAAAATTGGTGAAATGGAAAAAGTCTGAAATGAACAAAAAAATTCAATTGCCCAGTTACAAAAAGGAGCTAAAAAAGGTAACTGAAGAAATTAATATATTAAAAATTAGAACTGGACAAATGGAAGTGAATGACTCAACAAGACTTCAAGAATCAAACAAAAACAAAAACAAATGAAAAAAGAAGAAAATATAAAATATCTCTTAGGAAAAACAACTGACCTGGAAAATAGATCTAGGAGAGACAATCTAAGGATTATTGGACTTCCTGAAAGCCATGATGAAAAAAAGAACATAGACACAATCTTCCAGAATATCATGAAAAAAAGCTGCCCTGATGATTTAGAATCAGAAAGCAAAATCACCATCAAAAGAATTCACCAATCACCTCCTAAAAGAGACTCCAAAATTAAATCCCCAAGGAATATCATGGATAAATTTCAGGACTATCGTACCAAGGAAAAGATATTGCTAGCAGCTAGAAAGAAACAATTCAAATAGGGAGGAACTGTAATTAGAATCACACCAGATCTGTCAAAATCCACAATGAAGGATCAAAGGGTCTGGAACCAGATATTCCAAAAGGCAAAAGAAGTTGGATTATAGGCATGAATAAACTATCCAGCTAGAATGAGCATTATCTTCCAGGGAATTTAATTTAATGATATAAGTGAATTTCACCTATTTCTTATGAAAAGACCAGATCTGAACATAAAATTTGACCTCCAAACACAGAACTCAACAGAAGCATAAGAAGGTAAAAAAGAAAGAACTCTTGAGAAATATATTTCTACTATGGGTATACTTAAAGAATGGAAGTAGAATTTGATCTTACTTTGATATTATGAAAAAGAAACTAGAGGTGAAAGGGCTATCATCCTGGGAAAAAGAGGGAAAAAGAGGTAAAATAAGGTTAGAAAAAAGGAGGTAAAATAATGTAAAATCTCATGAAGAGGAAAACAAAACCTAATATAATTAAGGGAAAGAAGGGAGGGGATGAGCATTGTGTGAATCTTACCCTCATCAGATTGGGCTCTAAAAAAGTATATCAGACACATTTGGTTTCACAGAGAAACTTGTCCCTCTTTATAAGGAATTGAGAGAGAAAGGAGGAAAAGAAAGGATTAGACTAATAGAAGGGAAAATAGAAAAATTACGGGAAAGGTGTAAAAAAGGGGGAGGGGCTCTAAAGGTGGAGGACTGTTTGAGGAAGATGGTCATCAAAAGCAATACTGGGTTGGGGGGAAGGGAGAAAGGGGAAATGTAAGAGGAAAACATAACTTTGGGTAAATAAGATGACAGGAAATACAGAATTAGTTCTAGTTATTAGTTATTGTAACTGTGAATGTGAATGGGATGAACCCTCCCATAAATTCGAAGTGAATAGTAGACTGGATTAAAAGCCAGAATCCAATAATAAACTGTTTACAAGAAACACATCTAAAGCATAGAGATACATACAGAGTGAAGGTAAAGGGCTGGAGCAGAATATATTTTGCTTCAGGTGAACAAAAAAAAAGCAGGGATAGTAATCCTGATCTCAGATCAAATAAAAGCAAAGACAAATCTAATTAGAGAGATAAGGAAGAAAACTATATTTTACTAAAGAGTACCATAAATAATTAAGAAATTTCAGTACTAAACATATGCACCAAGTTGTATAGCATCCAAATTCCTAGAGGAGAAGTTAGGAGAGATACAAGAAATAGACAGCAAAACCATATTAGTAGGGATCTCAATCTTGCTTTCTCTGAATAAGATAAATTAAACTGCAAAATAAATAAGAAAGAAGTTAGGGAGATAAAAAAAATGTTAGAAAAGTTAGGTGTCATAGACCTTTGGAGAAAATTGAAAGGAGAGAGAAGGGAGTTTACTTTTTTCTCTGCGGTTCATGGAACTTATACAAAAATTAACCATGTGTTAAAGCATAAAAACCTCAAAATCAAATGCAGAAAGACAGAAAAAGTAAATGCATCTTTTTCAGATCATGATGCAATAAAAATAACATGCAATATAAGGCCAGGAGAAAATAGACCAAAAGTTATGTGGAAATTAAATTATCTAATTCTTTTTTTTTAATTAAAGCTTTTTATTTGTATAACATATGTATGGGTAGTTGCCCAGCATTGATCTTTACAAAGCTTTCCATTACAAATTTTACCCCTAGTCCCCTCCCCTCCCCTAGATGGCAGGAAGTCCACTACATGTTAATAATTTTGAAGTACTTGACAAGTTATACAAGAAAAATCCTATCTACAAGAAAAAAAAAAGAAAATCAGAGAAAGGAAACACAATGTAAGCAAACCTCAATAGAGAGCATGAAAATGTTATGTTGTGGTCCATATTTCATATCCCTCTCTCTGGGTGTATATTGTTTTCTTCAGTGAACAATTGGAACTGGTTTGAGACAATTCTTTGTTGCAGAGAGCCATGTCCAACAGAATTGATCATCATGTAATACTGTTGTTGCTGTGTATGATGATCTTCTGGTTCTGCTCATTTCACTCAGCTCATCACTCACATCAGCTCATGCAAGTTTCTCCAGGCCTCTCTGAAATCATCCTGCTGGTCGTTTCTTACAGAGCAATAATATTCCATAACATTCATATGCCATAATTTATTCAGACACTCTCCAATTGATGGGCATCCATTCAGTTTCCAGTTTCCAGCCACTACAAAAAGGGCTGCCACAAACATTTTTGCACATGTGGGTCCCTTTCCCTCCTCTAAGATCTCTTTGGGATATAGGCCCAATAGAAACACTGCTGGGTCAAAGGGTATGCACACTTTGATAACTTTTTGAGCATAGCTCCAAATTGCTCTCCAGAATGGTTGGATCCATTCACAGTTCCAGCAACAATGTATTAGTGTCCCAGCCCTCCCACATCCCCTCCAACATTCAGCGTTATCTTTTCCTGTCATTTTAGCCAATCTGACAGGTGTGTAGTGGTACCTCAGAGTTGTCTTAATTTGCATTTCTCTGATCAATAGTGATTTGGAGCAACTTTTCATATGACTAGAGATGGTTTTAATTTCATCATCTGAAAATTGTCTGTTCATATCCCTTGACCATTTATCTATTGAAGAGTGGTTTGAATTCTTATATATATGAGACAATTCTCTATATATTTTAGAAGTGAGACCTATATCAAAGCCATTAAATGTAAAGATGATTTCCCAGTTTGATGCTTCCCTCCTAATCTTGTCTGCGTTAGTTTTATTTATACAGAAACTTTTTAACCTAATATAATCAAAATTATCTATTTGGTGTTCAATTAGGAGTTCCAGATCTTCATTGGACATAAATTTATTCCATCTCCACAGGTCTGAGAGGTAAACTATACTACATTCCTCTAATTTGCTTACAATATCACTCTTTATATATAGATCATGAAACCATTTAGATCTTCTCTTGGTATGTTGTGTTAGGTATGAGTCAAGCCCTAATTTTTTCCACACTAGTTTCCAATTTTCCCAGCAGTTTTTGCCAAATAGTGAGTACTTATCACAAAAGCTGGGATCTTTGGGTTTATCAAACACTAAATTGTGAAAGTTATTGCCTAGATTGGCCTGATAATCTATCCTATGCCACTGATTGACTCTCTTTCTTAGCCAGTACCAAATGGTTTTGATGACCACTGCTTTATAATATAGTTTTAGATCTGGTACAGCAAGGCCACCGTCATCTGCCTTTTTTTCATTAATCCCCTTAAAATCCTTGACCTTTTGTTCTTCCAAATGAACTTTGCTTCTATTTTTTCTAGATCTGTAAAATAATTTCTTGGGAGTTTGATTGGTATGACACTAAATAAGCAAATTAGTTTGGGCAGTATTGTCATTTTTATTATATTCGCTCGGCCTACCCATGAGCACTTAACGTTTTTCCAATTAATTAGGTCTGATCTTATTCGTGTGGAAAGTGTTTTGTAGTTTAGTTCATATAGTTTCTGACTTTTCCTTGGCAGATAGATTCCCAAATATTTTATCCTATCATCTGTTATTTGGAATGGAATTTCTTTTTGTATCTCTTGCTCCTGAATTTTGTTGGTAATATTTAAAAATGCTGATGATTTATGTGGATTAATTTTGAATCTTGCAATTTTGCTAAAGTTGTGAATTGTTTCTAGTAGTTTTTTAGTTGAGTCTCTAGGGTTCTCTAAGTATACCATCATGTCAATTGCAAAGAGTGATAATTTGGTTTCTTCATTACCTACTCTGATTCCTTTTATCTCTTTTTCTTCCCTTATTGCTAAAGCTAACATTTCTAATACAAGAATTCACCGATCACCTCCTGAAAGAGACCCCAAAATTAAAACCCCAAGGAATATCGTGGCTAAATTTCAGGACCATCGCACCAAGGAAAAGATTCTCCTAGCAGCTAGAAAGAAACAATTCAAATACCGAGCATCAATAATTAGAATCACACACCATCTGTCAGCCTCCACATTGAAGGATCAAAGGGCCTGGAACCAGATAATCCGAAAGGCAAAGGAACTTGTATTACAGCCAAGAATAACCTATTCTGCTAGAATGAGCATTATCCTCCAATGAAGAAGATGGTCATTCAATGATATAGGTGAATTTCACCTCTTTCTAATGGAAAGACCAGATCAGAACAAAAAATTCGACATCCAAACACAGAACTCAAGAGATGCATAAAAAGGTAAAAAGGAAAGGACTCTTGAGAACTTTATTTTTATTAGGGGGATACTTAAAGTTTGGGGGTATAATTAACTGGATATTACTTTGATAATGTGAAAAAGAAAACTAGAGGGGGAAAGGTTATCATACTGGGAAAGAGAGGGAAAAAGTGGTAAAATAAGATCTAAAGAAAAGGAGGTAAAAACAAGGTAAAATCTCTTGAAGAGGCAAAGAAAACCTAATATAATTGAGAGAAAGAGGGGAGGGAGATGAGCATTGTGTAAATCTTGCTCTCATCAGGTTGGGTTCTAAAAGTGTATATCACACACTTGATTTCACATAGAAACTTGTCTGTTGGTAGAGGGAAGTGGGGGGGAAAGGAGGAAAAGGAAGGGATAAACTAATAGAAGGGAAAATAGAAGAATCAGGGGAAAGGAGTAAAAAAAGGGGAGGGGATCTAAAGGGTGGTGGATTGTTTGGGGGAGGGGGTCATCAAAAGCAAAGTACTGAGGAGGGGGGAAGGGAGAAAGGGGAAAGGAAAGGGGAAAACATAACTTGGGTAAATGAGATGGCAGGAAATAAAGAACTAGTTATTCTAACTGTGAATGTGAATGGGATGAACTCTTCCATAAAGCAGAAGCGGATATCAGATTGGATTAAAAAACAGAATCCCACAATATGTTGTCTACAAGAAACACATCTAAAACATAGTGATACATATAGGATGAAGGTAAAAGGCTGGAGCAGAACCTATTATGCTTCCGGTGAACAAAAAAAAAAAGCAGGGGTAGCAATCCTTATCTCAGATTAAGTAAAAGCTAAGATAGATCTAATCAAAAAAGATAAGGAAGGAAACTATATTTTATTAAAGGGTATCATAGATAATGTAGCAATATCAATACTAAATATATATGCACCAAGTGCAATAGCATCCAAATTCCTAGGCGAGAAATTAAGAGAGATGCAAGAAGAAATAGACAGCCAAACGATACTAGTGGGGGATCTCAACCTTGCTCTCTCAGAATTAGATAAATCAAACCACAAAATAAATAAGAAAGAAATGAGGGAGGTTATCCAATTGTTAGAAAAGTTAGGTATGACAGATCTTTGGAGAAAATTGAATGAAGACAGTAGAGAGTTTACTTTTTTTTCTCAGCAGTCCATGGAACTTATACAAAAATTGAAAATGTATTAGGGCATAAAACCTCAAAATAAAATGCAGAAAGGCAGAAATAGTAAATGCATCTTTTTCAGATCATGATGCAATAAAAATCACATGCAATATAAAGCCAGGAGAAAATAGACCAAAAGTTAATTGGAAATTAAAAAATGTAATCCCGAAGAATGAATGGGTGAAAGAGCAAATTATAAACACAATCAATAATTTCATCAAGGAAAATGACAATAATGAGACAACATACCAAAATTTGTGGGATACGGCCAAAGCGATTATAAGGGGCAATTTTCTATCTCTAGATGCTTACTTGCATAAAATAGAGAAAGAAAAGATCAACAAATTGGGCTTATTATTAAAAAACTAGAAAAAGAACAAATTAAAAACCCTCAATTAAATATCAAATTGGAAATTCTAAAAATAAATTATCTAATTCTAAAGAATGAATGGGTGAAAGAGCAAATCATAGACACAATCAACAATTTCATCCAGGAGAATGAAAATAAGGAGACAACATACCAAAATTTATGGGATATGGCCAAAGCAGTTATAAGGGGTAATTTTATATCTTTAAATGCTTACTTGCACAAAATAGAGAAAGAGAAGATCAATGAATTGGGTTTACTATTAAAAAACTAGGAAAAAACATATTAAAAACCCTCTAATACCAAATTGAAAATTCTGAAAGTAAAAGGGGAGATTAATAAAATTGTAAATAATAAAACTATTTAATTAATAAATAAAACTAAGAGTTTGTTTTAAGAAAAAAACAACAAAAGGGATAAGCCTTTAGTTAATTTAATTAGAAAAAGGAAAGAGGAAAATCAAATTGTTAGTCTCAAAAATGATAAGGGAGAACTTTCCTCCAATGAAGAGGAAATTAGAGTAATAATTAGGAGTTACTTTGCCCAACTTGACGCCAACAAATTTGATAATCTAAATGAAATGGAGTAATATCTACAAAAATATACTGTCCAGGTTAACAGAAAAGGAAATAAATTATTTTAATAGCCCCATTTTAGAAAAAGAAATAGAACAAGCTATTAACCAACTCCCTAAAGAAAAAATCTCCAGGGCCAGATGGATTTACATGTGAATTCTGCCAACATTCAAAGAACAATTAATTCCAATACTATACAAACTATTTGAGAAAATAGGGACAGAAGGTATACTACCAAACTGCTTCTATGATAGTGATATGGTGCTGATAGCTAAACCAGGTAGGGTGAAAACAGAGAAAGAAAACTATAGACCAATTTCCCTAATGAATATTGATGAAAAATTTTAAAGAAGATATTAGCAATGAGATTACAGAAAGTCATCCCCAGGATAATATACTCTGACCAAGTGGGATTTGTATCAGGAACGTACAGCTGGTTTAATATTAGGAAAATTATCAGCATAATCAATTATATTAATAACCAAATTAAGAAAAATCATATAATTGTCTCAATAGATGCAGAAAAAACCTTTGATAAAATCCAACACCCTTTTCTATTAAAAACACTAGATAGTATAGAAATAAATGGGCTTTTCCTTAAAATGATCAATAGCATCTACTTACAAGCATCAGTAAGTATCATATGTAATGGGGACAAACTAAAAACATTCCCAATAAAATCAGGAGTGAAACAAGGCTGCCCACTGTCATTATTACTATTTAATATTGTATTAGAAATGTTAGCTTTGGCAGTAAGAGAAGAAAAAGAGAATAAAGGAATTAGAGTAGGTAATGAGGAAACCAAATTATCACTCTTTGCAGATGACATGATGGTATACGTAGAGAACCCTAAAGACTCAACTAAAAAACTGCTAGAAACAGTTCACAACTTTATTAAAGTTACAGGATATAAAATAAATCCACATAAATCATCAGCATTTTTATATATTACCAAAAAAGTTCAGAAGCAAGAGATACAAAAAGAAATTTCATTCAAAATAACTGTCAATAGTATAAAATATTTGGGAATCTATCTGCCAAGGAACACTTATGAACTCTACGAACTAAACTACAAAACACTTTCCACACAAATAAAGTCAGATCTAATTAGTTGGAAAACCATCAAGTGCACATGGGTAGGCCGAGTGAATATAATAAAAATGACAGTACTACTCAAACTAATCTACTTATTTAGTGCCATACCAATCAAACTCCCAAGAAATTATTTTACAGATCTAGAAAAAATAGTAGCAAAGTTCATTTGGGAGAACAAAAGGTCAAAAATCTCAAGGGAATTAATTTAAAAAAGGCTGATGAAGGTGGCCTTTCTGTGCCAGATCTAAAATTATATTATAAATCAGTGGTCATCAAAACCATCTGGAACTGGCTAAGAAATAGACCAGTCAATTAATGGAATAGGATAGGATCACAGGAGAAATCAGGCAATAACTATAGTAGTCGAGGGTTTGATACTCCCAAAGACCCCAGCTTTTCTGATAAATGCTCACTATTGAACAAAAACTGCTGGGAAAATTGGAAACGATTATGGAAGAAATTAGGGCTTGACCCATACCTAACTCCACATACCAAGATAAGATCTAAATGGGTTCATGATTTAGATATAAAGAGTGATGTTATAAGCAAATTAGAGTTACATAGGATATCTCAGATCTGTGGAGAAGGACGGAATTTGGAACTCTGAACACCAGATAGATAATTTTGATTATATTAAGATAAAAATTCTTTATACAAACAAATCTAATGCAGACAAGATTAGGAGGGAAGCAATAAATTGGGGAATCATTTTTACATTTAAGGGTTCTGATAAAGGCCTCATTTCTAAAATATATAGAGAATTATCTCATATTTATAAGAATTCAAGCCATTCTCCAATTGATAAATGGTCAAAGGATATAAACAGACATTTTCAGATGACGAAACTAAAACTATTTCTAGTCATATGAAAAAGTACTCCAGATCACTTGATTAGAGAAATGCAAATTAAGACAACTCTGAGATACCATTACACACCTGTCAGATTGGCTAAGATGACAGGAAAAGATAATGGTGAATGTAGGAGAATTGATCATTATATAGTCTTGTTGTTGCTGTGTATAATGATCTCCTGGTTCTGTCTAGCAAAGAAATTAATTTTTAATTAGGTGTTTGTACAAAAGCATTTTCTTAAATATTTTGGAGGGAGGCAATGGAAGTTCTCTTTAACAAGCACATTTAGAAGAAGCTGAAAGTCTACTTTGAAGATTTAATAGATAAGCTTTAATATGCTAAGATTCTTGGCTCTTGTGCTAGTTTCAAATAGAGGGACAGAAGAAGAGATCATTGGAACAATTAGGAAGAATTAGTATAAGATGGTTCCCAGGATTCCAAATCCTAATTTTAAAATAAAAAGTCACAGGGACTTATGTTTTATGCCAATAGCTTATCTTTTATTTATCCTTTTAGGACTTTGTTTAAGAGGAATCAGACAACTTTGGAGAACAGAAAGTAATTATCCTTATATGAAGAGATACTCTGTTATTGAAAGGCAAATTTACAAAATAGCTATCACAATCTAATGTAACAACAAAAGTGCATAATATCTAGAAAAGAGAGAACAGTCCTACTGTGCTCTGAGCCAGTCAAAAACTAGATCAATTATGGACACTATTTCAGAAAAGACGTTGACATTTGGGGCCCTTTCCTTCCTTTAAGATCTCTTTGGGAAATAAGCCCAATAGAAATACTGCTGGGTCAGAGGGTATGCACAGTTTGATAACTTTTTGAGCATAGTTCCAGATTGCTCTCCAGAATGGTTGGATCCATTCACAGTTCCAACAACAATGTATCAGTGTCCCAGTTTTCCCACCTCTCTTCCAACATTCGTCATTATCTTTTCCTGTCATCTCAGCCAATCTGACAGGTGAGTAGTGGTATCTCAGAGTTGTCTTAATTTGTATTTCTCTGATCAATAGTGATTTGGAGAACTTTTTCATGTGACTACCAATAGTTTCAATTTCTTCATCTGAAAATTGTCTGTTCATATCTTTTGACCATTTATCAATTGGAGAATGGTTTGAATTCTTATATATTTGAGTCAATTCTCTATATATTTTAGAAATGAGGCCTTTATCAGAACCTTTGAATGTAAAAATATTTTCCCAGTTTATTGCTTCCCTTCTAATCTTGTCTGCATTCATTTTGTTTGTACAAAAACTTTTTAATTTGATATAGTCAAAATTATCTATTTTGTGATTAATGATGATCTCTACTTCTTTGGTCATGAATTCCTCCCCCCTCCACAGGTCTGAGAGGTAAGCCATCCTACATTGTTATAATTTGTTTATAATATCATTCTTTATGTCTAGATCATGGATCCAGAAAACCTAACTTTCATATACAAGAATCAAGAGAAGCATAAAAAGGTAAACAGGAAAGAGAAATTATAAGGAATTCAATAAATTTAAACTGCTTACATTCCTACATGGTAAGATGGCATTTGTAACTCCAGTGAATAGTATCATTACAAAGGCAGTTTAAAGGAGCATACATAGAGGACATGGGTGTGAATTGAATATGATGAGATGATATCTTTAAAAATAAAGTTGGACTGATGAGAAAAGGTAATGTATTGGAAGTATGAAGAAGAAAACAGTAGAATAGGGCAAATTTTCTTACATAAAAAGAGGTATGAAAAACTTTTACATTAAAGGGGAACATGAGAGAGGTGAAAGGGAGCACTTAAACATTACTCTTACATTGGTTCAAAAATTGTATTGACAATGAATTGGAAATTGAGGGGATGGCCAGCAACTGGAAAATGGAAGAACAATTTATGGTATATAATTGTGTTGGAATATTATTGTGCTATTATGACAAGTAGGATGCCTTCTAAGAAAAACTAGGAACATGAACCAGAGCAGAGTGAGAACAGAGTACATAGCAAGAGCAATATTGTGTGATGATGAACTATGAATAACTTAGTTATACTCAGCAATGATCTAAGGCAGTTCCCAAAGGACATATGATGAAAAATGCTATCCACCTACATCAAAAACAAAACAAACAAAAAACTGATAGAGTCTGAATATAGACCAAAGCATATTTTTTAAACTTTATTTTTCTTGCTTGATTTTTTGGTTGTATTCTATCAAAACATTACTAATATGGAAATGTTGGATGACTCCATATGTATAACGTAGATCAAATTTCTTGCCTTCTCAGTGGGAGGAAAAAGACAAGAAGGGAATGAAAGAATTTAGAACTCAAAACTTAAAAAAAAAAAACTTATGTTATAAAAGTTTTAATGTGAAATTGGGGGAAATGAAAGGAAAATTATATTGACAATATGCAACAACATGTTATAATAGGAATAGATTAATTTCAGAAACTCTTTAAATTCACTCATTTGATAAGTAGAGGAGGGTTCTTAGCCCTTATATTGCATGCACATAGTTTATGCATTTCACTGTATTTCTTATGGTTTCATCCAACAAATATTTGCTCATTGCTTACTAAGCTCTCCTATTAATAGGAGCTATTGGAAAGATGAATAGAAAAAGAAGTGTGGGGCCCATATTGTATCTATTTTAAAGGAAATAAAATGTCAGTGGAACACATAAGAAAATGTCAGATCTCTGGTTCAAGATCTGAAGTAGCTTTGCTCAAAACTCAGAAATCTGCTTACAACCATAGAAAGAGAATAGAATAATATTTTTCTTTAAAGTGTTGATCTTGGGGCCAGAAGACATTAATCACAAACTTGGCTCTTCCATTTACTAACTACATGACTTTGAACACATACTTTATCTACCCTCAATCTCAATTCCTTATTAACAAAATAAGAATGATCTAGATTACCAAAAAAAATTTCCCTCCTGGACATAAATTAATATTCCCATGATCTGATATATTCTATTATAAGTGATGAGTTCAACAAAGATAGGCAATAAGAAATTATTTTCATTGATTTATGAATTTTTAGGGAAATATTTGGGGAAAACCTTTTAAGTTCTGTCAAAAAAAGATTACAAGAGAATATATTTTTCCATCCCATTAAGTTCAGTCTTAGATTTCTCTGTGAATTCTTTGGATGACGGCAAAATCCTATAGATTCCTCTGTATTGAGAAAGGTAAATTTCAGGGAATAAATTTCATTCTGAACAATTTGGGGTTATGTTTATCTTTTTTGAAAGCAAATATCCAAGAAAAGTTACACACTGAATGACTTCTAAACATCAATCAATCAACAAGCATTTGTTAAGTGCTTATAAAATCTTATTCATATGCAACAGTAATATAAAGAAGATATGACAAAATAGATAAACAAAAGATGTTAGCCATTTGCAAGAAATCAAAGAAGTTCTATAGCAATAAATATTTATTCTAGGTAGTAGGAAAGGATAGAAAATAAAATAAAATGCATAGTCCTTTATAGTTCATGTTTATCATGTTAGATTAAAACTTACTTTCACTTATGAGACAGTCATAAAATGACAGACAGATAGAAACTGAGATGGAGATATGGTGTGTCATGATACAGAGTCTGAGACACACATAGAGAAACAAAAACACAGGAAAAGATAGATTTTATACATCAGTTTATTTTCATAAATCAGAAAAATGATAATATCACAAGGATAAATAGAAACCCTGGATGTTATTGAGTGGAAAAAAACATACTTGAACAGTAGGTCTCTATGTAATATTTCTGAAAAAGGAACATTTGCTTTGAATTTGAAGATGGTTAATTGTCTGTTAGTGTCACTCCTTTTAATTTTTAATACTTTTTTTCTATTGAGCTATTTTATCAATTACATGGAAAATAATTTTAACATGCATTTTTAAAGTTTTGAATTCCAAATTCTCCCCTTTATCTCCTTCTACTAATCCCTTATTAAAAAGCAAATAATTGATGTATGACATATATATTTAATAATGCAAAACATTTGTTTGATAGAAATTTTGGGAAAGAAAACACAGGATCCCCTTCTAAAAAGAGAAAATAAATTAGTCCATGTTCTCCTGATTTGTTTATGGTGTTATTCTTTATTCCTAAATTATGTATCTATTTTGACTTTATCTTGTTATATGATATAAGATATATAGTCTATACCTAATTTCTGCCAAATGCACTTTGGTTTGCCCAGCAGTTTTTGTCAAATAGTGAGTTCCTGCCCAAGAAGTTTGGATCTTTAGGTTTATCAAACCCTAGATTATCTTGATCATTTAGTACTGTGTATCATGTATGTAAACTACCTAGTGATTCATGACACTATTTCCTACTATTTCCAGGACCAGATTATTTTGATGATTATTACCATTTTATAAAACAGTTTAAGATCTAGTATGGCTAGACCACATTAAATCACATTTTTTTATTGATTTTCTTGACATTTTGTTCTTTCAGATTAATTTTGTTAGTATTTTTCTAATTCTTTAAAATATCTTTTTTGGTTTTTCTTTCTTTTTATTTAATTAAATTAACCCAAAGTTTAACTATTTTATTGTTGTATGTATTCATTTTTCTGTATAAAATTAGATCCTAATTCAAGGGTTTTATCTTGAATTTTATTAATATATCCTTTGATCTTCAAGATTTTGAATTTTATATTTAATTGAGAATGTTTAATTTGTTTTCTTTCTATTTTTTTTGTTGCATGTCCAACTTACTGATGTGTTCTTTTTCCATTTTATTGTTGCAAGTATTAGAGATATAAAACTTTTCTCAAGTTTTTTGGTTATTTTACTTTTTTCTTGAAGAGAACAAAATTGCATCATTATAAATTGTGGTCAAGAAACACTTTATCTGACTATGACTGATCAGGCCAATACAAGCTCACAAGGCTCTATTACAGATCAGCTATAGTCCATTTAAACAGTTGGAGTGGAGATATCTCCAAATTTGTGCAACTCGTGTTTCTTTTGAGCTACTCCAATATGGCTCTGCTCACAAAGTACCTTACCTTTTTTTTATGTGGACATGCCATGTTGTGAGGTTCTATGCTGGTGTCTCCCCATTTGACATTTAATTGCAAAATTCTTCAGAAAAACAATGTATTGCTTCTGATCTCCATGTGAATGTTTGCCTTGTGTGAGTTTTTTAATACTCTTTTAAGCAAATATATGTTTGGCATTTTTAAGAAATGTACTTATTTATTTAAAATTTAAGTGCAAAATAAGACAAAAACAAAATGGAAAAAGAAAGACAGAAAAAGAAAACATACAAAAACACAGTCATATACTCAGCAGAGCATCAGGGGAGGATTAAAAAGATGTTACAACAAATTTCTATTTCAAGAAGCCTACATAATAATAGAAGACGTATTCTCAACTTCCATCCTCATTCTTCTGAAGACAATTCAAATGGAAGTGATCTGCATTCTTGGCATGGTACTGGTATATTGTTAAGTTTTCACAAACATAAAATAATGAGGATAGCACAAAAGCTCTGTAAAACTTCAGTTTCAGAGAGAGCCTAATATCTCTTTTCTCCCATACTTTTCTCACAAATACTGAGCTAGTACTGGTAATCCAGACATCAACTTCATCATCTATGTGTAAATACCTAGAAAGTATACTACAAAGGTACATGAACTTGTCCACACCATTCAAAATTTCCCCATTTCCTGGAAATGATAGTTCCACATCTGTGGTACTGCCTGGTAGAGAACCCCTTTTTTTCTTGATTTTACTTGTTAGGCAAAAATTATCACAAGAAACTTGAGATACTCTTGTATCTCAGACTCAGAGATTGCAATAAATGCATAATCAGATGTGAAAAAAGTCACACACCAACTTTTATTATATCTTTGTCTTGGCCTATAGATTTTAAAATTAAAATATTTATCATTAGTATGTTTTCTGATCTTTATGCCATTTTCATCCTCTTTGAATGCATGTGACACCTTCAAAAATATGTTAAAAAGCATGGAAGCAAGCACACAACCTCACTTCATGTCTTTGTTGACAAGCAAAGTTCAAGAGCATCATCTGTTATCTAGAACCCATGCAAGCATTGTGTCATGAAACTGACATACAATATTGATGAACTTCTAAGGTCAATCATATTTTGTCATTATTTTCTACAAACATCCACAGTTGACAGTATCAAATGCCTTGGTCAGTTCAATAAACCTGTTCTATACAGATTTCCATTTTGCTTCTGGAATTTCTTCAGGAGCTGTCAAGCAAGAAACACCATATCAACTGTTCTTCAACTCTTTCTGAAACCAAACTGGCTCTCAGGTAAATGACTTTCTTCTAGGTAAAGAATAAGTCTTCAAAGGAGAACTCTGGCAAAAATCTTTCTAGCAATGACTAAGAGAGCTCACCTGTGATTGTTACAGGACAACTTATTTCCCTTTCCCAATGGAATCATCCTTGAATTCCTGAGGGACAATTTTGTTGCCATGTAATCCAAAAAAAAATCAGTCAGTTTTTTAAACAAGCAGTGTACATATCAGCACCAGAAGCTTTGCCACATGAGAAGAGACTTCTAATGGAATTCAAAATTATTCTTCACTTGGAAGTTTGGCTAGAGAAGAAATAACTTCAATTTGTGATATACACTTAATGTGTCAGCATCGATGTTGGTCTTTTGAGAACATTATGGAATTATTCAGTCAATCCATCCAGAATCAGGTCTTTATCACTATTCAATGTTACTCCATTAGCAACAAGTAATCAAGATGTACTATAGGTCTTTGGCCCTACCTTCAGGACATGATTAAATATTTTGATTATTATTATGAATATAAAAAATATAAAAATATAAAATAGAATTTCATCTGCCCTCTTACTGAGCCAAGTATCCTGTCTCTCTAAGCTTTTCTTGCACTTTACTCTTGATGGAGTTTAATGCTGCCTTCTTAGAGATTGACAAACTATTATGCTGGTAAACCCTTTGACATTCTTGTTTTTCATTCAGTAGCTTCTGAATTTCCCTCTCATTTGTGCCAAAATAATTTTGATTGTTGTGAATATTCTGATCCAGATGAGTAAATGTGATATTATAGATCAAATCTGTGAAAGCTGTCCACTCTTTTCTGCTCAAATAAATCATGTATTGTCTCAGCTTACTCTTCAAGTTAGCTATGAACTATTCACACTCAGATAAGAATTCTAGTCTGTTCATGTTAAATCTTTTAGTAGTCATCTTTTCTTGGAACCACTACTTTTGCTGAATGCAAATATTTAGCTTGAAGAGAATAAGTCTATGATTGATCCAGTATTTTGAGTCAAAAATTCCCTTTGCCACATACATCTTGTTCATCTCTTCTTACAATGGAATAGCCTATTAAGTGCTAATATTTACTGTGAAAGTGCATCCATTAAATTTTATTGATTTGGGTATATGGAAGACAGTGTTGATAATCATAAGATCATGAACCATGCATATGTTTAGTAGTAAGTGATTATTTCTATTGTAGTTTCTAACTCCATTCCTTCAAGGGCTACCTGCTGTGTCTGATAGTTTGTGCCTATTTTGGTGTTTAAAGTTAGTCACAATTATAAGTTTGCCTCCCTTCAACACATTGATGATGAGATCTTCAACTATTCATAATTTTTTGTTTTATCCTCATCAGAGTTCATCATGGTGGGACTATATGCATTGATAATAGTGTCATGAAACCAAATGGCAAATGCTAATTTCATTGTCATAATTCTGTTATTCATTTCTTTTGGTAGGCATACAAGCTTGTTGACTAGATTAGTTGTGATTGCAAAACCTATGCCAGTTTCATAGAATTCCTTATTACTGCAGCCAATCAAGAAAAATCTGTATTCAGCTCTGATTTAAGTAATCTGGACTTCATGTGCCAACCTTGTTTCACTTCACATTACATTTTATATGCAATAGCTACTGAGTCTTCTTGTAAGAGTTGTTCATCTTTCCTATTGAATGTGGTGATGTCTCTAAATGTGTGCACATTCCATGTAACAATGGTAAGAACTTTGCAAACCTTTGGGTTCTTTTTTTGTATTTTGACCACAGTATGAGATCCCTGCCTACTTCAGCAAGAAGTACAGGGTTAGGTGAAACACAATTTTCAGGACACCATTTATATCTTCTTCCTCATGCCAGAATAATCTATGCACTGGCTCCCCCAATATACACTTCCTTCTATCAGACACTCCTTTTTCTTGTCCCCCTTGCCTCATACTTCCAAGTAATGTAAAACAGATTTCTCAACCCAGTTGAATGTAGATGCTGTTTTTTGAAACAATTTTGATGAGTAAATTTCAAGCATTGCTGTCACTCTACCATCTTCACCACTATAAAAGCTACTTCACACCTCTTTTATGTAAGACCATTTACCCAATTCTACTTCTTAATATCCCCTTCTCCCTGTGTATCCCTCATTCTGATTCATTAATTTTATTTTTTTAGATATCATTGCATCATATTCCATTCATACCTGTGGCTTTCATCTATGTATACTTTCTGAATGTTGTAATAATGATAAAGTTCTTAAGATTTACAAGTATAATCCTTCCATGTAAAAATAGAAACAATTAACCTCATTGAAATCCTTATTATTTCTTTTTCATGTTTATTTTGAGTCTTTATATTTCAAAGTCAAATATTTTATTCAAGAATGCTTGAAAGTAATGTGTTCATTAAATAAGCAATCTCCACCCTCTCCCCCTCTAACTCTAAAGCATTGTCCTCAGCTTTGCTGGATAGTAAACCTACTTGCCTTCTGGAAGATCACTTTCCCCTCCTTCTGATGTTTTTATGGAAAAATTGCTAATTCTTGTGTTATCCCGATTGTGGTTCCATGGCATTTGAATTGCTCCTTTTTGCCTGTCTCCAATACAGTTTCTTTAACCTGGAAGCTCTGGAATTTTAGTGGTCATATTCCTGCGAGTTTTCACAAGAGGTTCTCAATAGATTCTTTCCATTTCTATGTTTACTTCTGTAATTAGGATATTGGGCAGTTTTTCTTAATATATTTCTTGAAATATGACATCATTTTAGCATGATTTTTAGATAGTGCAATAATTCTTAAATTATTTTTCCTTGATCCATTTTCCAGTTTGGTTTCTTTTCCAATGAGATACTTTACATTTTTTCCATTTTGTTTATTTTTTTGACATCTCATGGATGCTTGTGCAATTCTAATTTTTTCTTTTTTAAAAATGTATTTTATTTGAAAAAAACAGAGTAAGAAAAACAGAAAAGGAATACAAAACAAAATAAAGCAAAAAAAAAAAAAAGAACATTGTCATGTACCCAGCAGAAATTTAGGGAGAATTCAAAATATATAAGAACAAATGACCAGATCAAGAAAGTGTATACATGTATATATGTTAGAAGAAAACATTTTATTCCTGAAAGTCCATTTTTTTTACTTCCTTGTAAATTGTTCTTTGGTACTCTGCTGCACACCTTTTTTTTACTTTATTACTTTTTTCTCCTATCATCCCATCACCAATAATCAAGGTACAGTAAAGAAAATATATATTTATATATACATGTATAAATATGTACATACATACATACAAAACTCATACACAGACATGTCTTTCCTATCCCTGTTGACTCTTTAATTAAATTCTGCTCTATAACTTATCTTGCTATTACTTAACCTTCCCCCATCCAAAGATCTTTCCCTTGTCTTCTTCCCTCACACTTTACTCTTGTCCATTCCTCCCCCCTTATTTCTTTACAGATTTTGGAGGGTACATATATACCCTCTTGGTATATATGTAGTATTGCCCATTGAACCCATTCTCAATGTGAGTAGGTTTTCTGAACTATGAGCCCTTCTCCTCCCTCTAATGCCTCTGGGTCTATTCCTCCTTTGCACCTAATTGGCATAACATTATTAATATTTTAACCTTAACTCTGCCAATCTTTTTTTAAACAATCCTATTGTTGATGTAAATCTTAAATATAGTATATATTTCCCATGTAAAAAATGTATAAACAATTCATCCATGTTTAAACAGTTTATTCATGTTGAGTTCCTTAAAACTGAAGTTTGATATTGGCTCTTATTTGTTAAATTTTCAGTTAAGTTCAGGTGTGGTTAATAGAATAGATATTTCCTGCTAGCAATCCTCCTCTGAATCATATATAGGCAATGCAACAAAGTCATGCACCCAGTGCCAGGCCCTTTCCTGCCAACTTTAAAAGTTGTCTTTGACTGGAAAGCTGTTGCAACCCACCCTTTTTTTTTTTTTGGGCTGTGCCCTTTCAGAATTCATTTTGAGGTATTATTTAAAGGTGTTTGCCAAAAAAAATTGGGAAAAATCAGGTGACTTCCTTTACTCAACATTTACTCAGCTATCTTGGCTCTATGTTCTTGTTTTCCTTTTGAATAATTCTAATACCTAAATTGATTTTTTATATTTAAGTCTGTCACTAATTTTCACACATCAATATTTGTTCTGTATTTTGAAGAAAAGAAAACACATCTACTTCTTCATCTACATGAAAACCTTTCTGCTTTTTGAATTTAGCAAGTATTCTCCTCTCCTCAGCAAATATGCCATGACCTTTGAGGATATGGCAATATGTCTGGCACATTTATCAACACAGACTTCATTTCTTGATGTTCTTTAGCTATACTGTGTTTCATAAGTCCTTTGCTCAGAAATGAATGCCATAATTTAAATGTAGTCTGCTTATGCAGTGTACCAATTCACAGTGACCTCCTTTATTCTCAGCTATATGCTTCTGTGAAAGCAGTCTAAAAAACATATTACTTTTATGTGTTTGAATGTATGTCTACATATGAGATACTTTTTTTCTTACTCATGTTGCAAAGCATAAAAATCTTCAGATCTCTTTAACACACTATTATCAAAGCATGTCTTCTCCCATTCTATAACTATGTGGCTAATTATTTAAGCCTAATATAGGATTTTTCATTTATCCTTATTAAATTTATTCTTAGTAATGGGATTAATATTTCTTGTTGAATTTTTGGAGATTTTAATTTCATAATTCAATGTATTATTACCTTTGTGCCAAATATGATAAGCAATGTTCTTCATAATCCAATTGATAAAATGGTGTTGAATAGAGGGGTAATGGCATAATCATGCTTCTTCCCATTCCAAGAAGACCATCCTCCAGGTTGACATCAAACCATTAATCTCAATATTTTGAGTACCTTCATTTAACTAATTCTAAATATGCCAAGCTGATTCAACATAATGTCTCCTAGCATTACTGATGTACGGACCATGGCCAGTGGTTATAGTGAAACAGATGTGTCTCCTGGATCAGCACTAAAGCAGCAGATGGTATGTAAAAATATTTATAGTTAAGCAGAACTGCTGCCACTAGTTACTGGCCATTTATTTTATCTTGTTTCTAAACAGAAATGATATCTGCATTTGTTTACCAAGAACAAATATGAACATTAAATGATACAGATCTTATTAGATAACATTGCAACCTAAGAAAATGAGGCCCAGTTAAACCAATGTTAATAGTGACTAAGTAGGAAAATTTGGGACCAAAATTAGGTATCTCTGTTTTAAGTCAACAGCTCTTTTTTACCTTACCATACAATCTCCATTCATTTCGTCAATAAATATTTCTTAGGTAAGTACTACGCACAGACCTCTGCTCATAAATTATATTTTTTTTATATTCCCAAACAATTTAACAAATCTCAGGTTTAATCTTGGCAGTATTGAATCATGACAAGCTTCATAACTGTTTCAGTAGTAAATATGAGAAGAATAAATGATTAGAAAAAAAACAGAGATATAACCATAAATATGAAATATTAATTTATTTACTGTAGCTAATCCTATCTCAGGAATAGTTTTAATTATGAAATATCTTTATAGCTGATTCAGTTTGTATATTGAAATTATTTATCATTTATTTAAAGTAACCACAATCATGTTCTAGGATGTATTGACTGGACAATGCAAAGGGAGTAGAAAATGTTATCCATGAAAACTTTTTAATTATATAATATAAGAGAAACAGCATAAGCATATATGCATATAATATTATGTGTGTATAACAAATATAAATGTGAAAACAACTCATGTTCTATTAGATAATTATTAAAATCTGCCTTTCCTTGGGTAAGAAAGAGAGCATCATTATTTTGATATTAAAATATTGTAAATAGGTCTGTCAGTGGGAGTGAAGTACAGATGTGGTAGTACCTTCCTTACCTCAGGTCTCTGCTGATCATGTGATCACCACAGTGATAGCAACAGAACAGAATATAAAACCTGAAAGGAAAGGTAAAATATTCCATGTTATATTGAAGACAAATGACATCAGCGAGCAATTAATATGTTACTTCCCCTTGTGGCCGTATATTATAGAGAAATTGCAACTGAGTAGTCAGCACTTAAGAATGCTACTAAGATTGAAGTCTCCAGAGTCGTATCAGTATTCTGTTAATGATGGAAGGTAAAGTGTGTATATGTGGGGTACAAGAGCAAGGAAAGTTTATAAATAATGAAACATGCATGAATAGGAGGAGGGAAAATAAGCATTGGCTGAAGAGAGATGATATTACTAGGAAAAAGAAGATCATGTGCCTAAAGAATAGTGCAGTTGGAGAACCAAGATTAAGGAAGTAGAGTAATAGTCATAAAAGAAGGGAAGGTGTACTACTGAACAATGAGAGATGCTTGCAGATTAAAGCAGTTCTTGGAGGTTAATCCACCTCAAGAACTCATCTCTCTACTTCCTCCAGTTTCTCTCTCTCTTCCTTACAACTTCTGTAACAGGAAATTTAGGAGACCAGTTACTCTCATATGATGTCCTGATACTCCTGATATTATATTTCAAAGATTATCTACAAATGTTAGAATCATCTTAGGGAAAAGAAAAGCCTATAAAGATTACCAGGCTCCACAAACAAGCACCCCCCTGTATTAGAAAATAAGTGGATTTTTTTCTACTAAAAACATGTTTACATATTTGTAGTCATATGAAAAGGTGCTCCAAATCACTATTGATCAGAGAAATGCAAATTAAGACAACTCTGAGGTACCACTACACACCTGTCTGATTGGCTAAAATGACAGGAAAAGATAATGACGAATGTTGGAGGGGATGTGGGAAGGCTGGGACACTGATGCATTGTTGGTGGAACTGTGAACAGATCCAGCCATTCTGGAGAGAAATTTGGAGCTATGCTCAAAAAGTTATCAAATTGTGCATATCCTTTGACCCAGCAGTGTTTCTATTGGGCCTATATCCCAAAGAGATCTTAGAGGAGGGAAAGGGACTCACATGTGCAAGAATGTTAGTGGCAGCCTTTTTTGTAGTGGCAAGAAACTGGAAACTGAATGGATGTCCATTAATTGGAGAATGGCTGAACAAATTATGGTATATGAATGTTATGGAATATTATTGTTCTGTGAGAAAAGACCAGCAGGAAGATTTCAGAGAGGCCTGGAGAGACCTGCATGAACTGATGCTAAGCGAAATGAGCAGAACCAAGAGATCAATGTACACGGCAACAACAAGACTATATGATGATCAATTCTGATGGACATGGCTCTCTTCAACAATGGAATTTTTCAAATTGTTCAGTAATGAAAGCCATATACACCCAGAGAGAGGGATGTGAAATGTGGACCACAACATAACATTTTCATGCTCTCAATTGATGTTTGCTTGCGTTGTGTTACCTTTATCTGATTTTTCTTTCTTGTAGATATGATTTTTCTTGCACAACAATGATAAGTGTGGAAATATGTAAACATATATTCGATTTGTCAAGTATTTTAACATAATTAACATGTAGTGGATTTCCTGCCATCTAGGGGAGGGGTGAGGAGTAGGGGGAAAAAATTTGTAAGGGTTAATGTTGAAGAATTACCCATACATATGTTTTGCAAATAAAAATTTTTAATAAATAAATAAATAAATAAATAAAAACATGTTTACATTGAAATTATAAAAAATTATGGAATATGATATTAAAATATTATGTTGGTATCAAAAATCCTAATTTATTTTACTTTCTGATGGTTTAGTATGCAATAGTAATTAACATGTCCGTGTTTTTGTCCATTTTTACTCTTTTTTTTGTTGACTGTATCAGTATGGATTTTGACCTTTGTTCTTCCATTCGAAATATCAAGTAGTCTCCTCCAATAAACAAAGAAAAACTTTGTTATTTGCCATTCTATAATATTATCATTATTATTGGACTAGATCATAACTGAGCTCTATTTTCCTCCAACAATAGTTAGGTATTCCCTGTCAAGTAAAACAATAGTAAGAGCTGCAGTAGTAACAACAAAGAAATAAATAAAGATCTCTTTTTTTAACTCCAGCATCCTTTCAAGTTGCCCTGTCTTTTTCTCCTCCTATTCACTGACAAAATTCTAGAAAGTTTTGTCTACGTTATTGTTCCCAGTGCCTTACTTCTATTGCCATTCCTGCTAATATAGAGCACATTTCAACTTCCACAAGCTGTCCAGACTTCAGATCTAATCGGATAGCCATGATTCGTGGGAATTTTAGATCATGACCATATTATGCCTGCCAAACTAAATACCAATAAATAAAAATACATTTTTTTAAATTTTAGAGAGCATTTTAACATGGATTATCAGAATTATATATATAATTCATAAATATATCAGTTTTTAAATGATTTCTATACAATGAAAAGAAAGTATTCTTAGCAATAGTTATTGATACATAAAATATATAAATGGTTAACATAAAGGTTAATACACCTTTCAATTATTCTATGGGGTATGCCTACCTGTCCACAAAGCCCAGAAGATTTTGTTACCAAACAGAAAAAAGGAAGAACACAAGTAGAATGGAGCCACATCTTTGACCTAGGAAAAAGAGGAAAGGCTAATACTTGAGGAACTTTAATTCATCTGATTAATTTTATAGTATGTACAAGCAATAGGGCAAGTAAATCCTAAAAGTTGGTCCCTTATAGAAAGAGAAAGGAGGGCCTGAAAAAAAGAATCTTGTCACCAATAGTCAAGGAGCAAAGAAAAGGAAAATTAGAAGCAGCTATTTTTATTGTTTGGGCAACCAGCAGGGAACAGAGAGACAGGGAATAAAGTCAACTAAAACACTATTTCAGGATTACTGACTTCTACTCCCATTAAAATTACACTATATTTCTCCAATCACGTGCTCTACTACTAAGGTCCAGAAGCATATCTCAATTCTACCTCCAAGCATTAAATAGTTTCTTGCTATAAGCTTTCTCAGAAGAAGAAAATAATTTGAACAGGAAAATATAGCCTCTACATGGTGAACAGAATGACATTTCCTTCAATTTAATTAATGTGACCACTTGTGGACAAAAGCATCGAATAAAAGAATCTTACCTAAACTCAAAAATCAAATGTTAAAAACCTTAATCCTATATTCTTCAGATTCTTCAGTGAAAGAGGAAGACATTCCTTTCTGATCTCATCACAGTTATATTGAATCAAGTATTAACTTTCTCACTATGATGGAGAGGATAGCTGGGAATTTCGGGGTCTCAGAATTTGGCTATGATGGTCCTGTTGGTTGTCTTCCTAAAATCTCTTTCACATGGTGATCAGCAATTTTTTTTCTTTCTACTTTTCCATCTTTTTCTAACATTTTAGAACATTTTTCTTTAATTAATTCTTTCATTATTTTTCAAGATTTTTATAATACCTTTCAGGTAGTTCAGTTATTCCTACTTTACTTAAGTATTTGTTAGTACTAAACTTGCAAGGTATTCTTGATCTGTTCTCCAGATATATTGTTTTTCTTATGAAACGGCTTACATGCTTTCCATTTTTTTCATTATTTCTTAGTCTACTATGACTTAATTGGCTTCCCCCTGCTCAATTTTTCTTGTTTTCTTGGATTTTTCTTTTTTTTTGAAGTCTTTCCTCAATCCCTATCAATTTGATTTTGAGTTTTCTACAAATTCTTTATGGATAGGTAATCACTTTAAGGTAATTTGGGGCTAAAAGAGGATTTTTGAACCCCAGTCTTCCCTATTCCCATAGTAACTGTGTATGGTTGGATACTTTATCTTAGATTTCTCATTTTAAAAAAATAATCACCCACCCACCTTAGGGTGGGATGGATGGTCCCTCTGTTTTCAAAACTTCCTTCAGATCTACCCTCTAGTCTTTGTTTGTGAAGGAAATCTGAAGAGCTTGGAATTTTCTGACCTCCGTTTTCCCAAAATTATCTCCTCTGCTCTATCTTTTCAAAACCAATATTGCAATTAGTTTTATTGTGAATCATTGAACTGAAGATGTAATAGTGAGAATCACTCTGGAAGGCAATGAGGTCATGAATAAGTGGGAAAACACAACAAATAAGAAATTATAAAGAATAGGAATAAAGGATATTATCAAAGAAATATAAATTCAAATGACAAGGTGGCTTGATAATGTGGCAAGAATCAAGGATAAATAATTGGCAGATTAGTTACTTCATTGATATCTTTTTATGGTGAAAGGAAATCAAGGAAGTCTGAAAAAAATGTTAAATGTCACCACCAATGGAAGACTTAAGGGGAAGGGGAGGATAAGTGACCCATCAAATGGGCAATCAAAGATAAGATTTGATGAGCATCCTCAGAGGAAATTTGATAATAATGAGAAAACAAATCCATTTGAATATTTAAGCAAAGATGAATAAACTGGATGTTTAAAATCTACTCTTTTCCATTCATTAACATTTTTATTATTTAACTGCTACCAGTATCAATAATTACTTTATCTCTTTAGATTTTAACATCAGATCAATCAATACTTATTAATCCTCCTCTATTCCTATTTTTGTCCTTATTTGTCTTACAGTTCTTGACTTTTTTTGTTAGATCTATAACACTATTTTCTCTATAAAATAGCACCTAGATTATTTGATTGATTTGGCTAAGAGATCAGTTTGGAAAAAAATTGAAGTAGAGAAAAATACAAAGAAATGAAAAAAAATGAGCATGATCAAGTTACTTAAAATCTTCTGCCTCGGTTTCTCAAACTAATATTCAAATAAAATGTGGATAATGAAAACACCTACCTCCCAGGGCTATCATGAGGACAAAATGAGATTATATTTGAAATCATTTTCTAAACTGTAAACTACTATATAAACATTTTTAGCAGCAGCAGCATCTTTATAGCAAAAACATAACTGAGAAAACATCAATAACTGCCAACTTATTAACCAAGTTCTCTATCTTTAATTTAATGAATCAGTTAATCATCCAATAAATAATATTAGGCATCTACTATTTGCCAAGTATTATGCTAAGTGAGCACAATCCATGTGTGTAGTGAAGGCATCTTTGATAAGAATACTGGAAGGGAATGAGCAAGAGTTTTTTGCAAATTATGTTATGCAGGCAAAGATATCTTTACAATAACACAACTGATAGAAAGATGAAGATAATATGAGATTTGCCAATTTGAATAAATAGACCAAAATACTGTTGCAAGGACTATCTCTCCAAGAAGTTTCTGTGTGTGTATGTGTGTGGCTGTGTTGTAATATACCTCATAGAAACAGCTTTGTGTGATAAGCCATTTATTATTAATATTGAGGGAGGCATAAAATAGGAAAATACTTGTCAGAGATGTATAGTACTGTTATAGAAATGTCAAAAACAGAATCCATGTAGAAGACTGATTCCTTACAGATTTTGAGGTCCTCCAGATGGTCCTATTTAAGGATGCCATTGCAGTAATATCAAGTCTCAAGACATTCAGTAGCTCCTTAATATGATTAAATGTCATCACTCCTAAGCATTTGGCCCCACCAAACCAAAGAAATTAAGGTTGTTTACTTATTGATTCAACTGTGAAAAGAAGTTAAACATATGCACTGAGGAATTTGTGTGTGTGTGTATAATTCTGGAGAAACACTGCAAATTAACTATGAGCTGAGCTTGATTTAAGAGGAACAAGAGAGCAGAATAAATTGCCTCTGAAAAATTAGAAAGTTCCTTAAATGAACCAAAAATTCTTTCCATTTTAACACTAATTTTACCCTGATTATGTTGAATGGCTATAAGCCATGAGACACTTTAGTCTATAAAATATAGAGTATTAGTTTCATCAACTATAGTCTATAAATGTTAAAGAAAAAGACCATTCAAAGGGCAGAGGTGTGCATTATAGGTATGGACCAAATAGAGTTAGTAAAAGGATGAGAAAAGTAATATCAAGATAAAATCTAAAAAAAAAAAAATGAACTAATGATATCTGTTCTAATACAAGGCAGGCCACTCAACATTACAGTGATATGTCTATGTTCAAAACATCATTTCCTAAGAGACCAAAGTTGAATAGTTCTATGAAGACCACAACATCTAAAAACAACGCCCAAAAAAAGATGTCATAATCATTGAAGGAAATTGGAATGAAAACATAGAAATTAGAAGATTACTGGAATAAGAGCCAAGATTGGTCTTGAAATGGAAAATTAAGCAAGGCAGAGACTAATAGAATCTTTCAAGATAACAAACTCTTTGTCACAAGCCCAAAAGGTGATTCTATACATGAACATCATCAGGCAGTTGATATAAAAATCAGTTTTATGATATATTTTGTAGTCAAAGTGGACAAAGTCCTATACAATTAGTTGAAACGAAACCTGGAGCTGACTAAAACTCAGCTCATAAGCATCTTATTGTGAACTTCATATTTAAGTTGAATAAAGTAGACCATGTAAGTGTGACCTAATAACTTTCCTTATGAATACAAAGTACGGGTGATGGACAAATTTAAGAGATTAAATCTGGTAGATAGATTGTCTGTCTAAAGAATGTTGGACAAGGTTCACAACATTGTACAGGAGGCACACAAAAAAATTCTAAATAAAAAAGAAGAGCAAAAAGGCAAAATGGCTGTCTGATGAAGCTTTAGATAGAGATGAGTAAAGAAGGAAAGGGAAGGGAAAATATAAAGGGAGAAATAGACATCTAAGGCAGAATTCTAGAGAATAGAAAGAAAACAAAGATTTTTTTAATGAGCAATGCAAAAAATAGAAGAAAACAATATAAAAGAAAGTAAAGAAATATCTTTAAAAATTGCATGTCAAAGGAAAGTTTCATAAAAATGGGAGAAAAAAGATAAAATTTGTAAGTATTTAAAAGAAGCAGAAGAGATTAAGCAAGAATGCATTAAATATCTAAAGAAGAAAGATCTTAACATCACCAAATAACCACAGTATCATGGTTATTGATCTAGGGCCAGACATACTGGAAAATGAAGTCAAGCTGCTCTTAGGAAGCATTCCAAACAATAAATCAAAGGGAATTAATGGAAATTTAGCTGAAGTATTTAAAATCCTAAAAAAGATGATACATGAATGTGCTGCATTCCATATTCCAGCAAATTTGGAAAGCACATCAGTTGCCACTGGAATTGTGCCCTGATCATAAAGAAGGGCAAGGCCAAGGAATCTTCAATTTACTGAATAATAGTGCTCATGTTATTCACCATCAAAGTTATGGTTAAGATTCTACAAGCTAGTTTTTAGCAATATGTGAACTGAGAATTACCAGAAAAGTAGACTGATTTTTGAAGAAGCAGAGGAATTAGAGACCAAATTGCTAATATTTACTGGATTGTAGAGAAAGCAAGGGAGTTCCAGAAAAGAAAAAAAAAAGAAAATATCTACTTCTGTTTCATTGACTACACAAAATCTAATGTGTGGATCATAACAAAATGTGATATATCCTCAGAGATGGGAATATCAGATCATTTTGCTTGTTTCCTGTGAAACCTCTTTGTGAGCTGAGAAGCGATAGAACTGAAAATGTAACCATTTGATAGATTTAAGATTAGAAAAGGAGTGTGACAAGACGATATTGTTGTCTTATTTATTTAACATATGAAGAGTGCATTGTGTGAAATGACATGAAGGATGAATCAAAAGATGGAATTAAGGTTGTTGGAAGAAAAATTAACTATCTCAGATATGCATAAATATCACTCTAATGGCAGAAAGTGAAGATAAATTAGGAAGCTTCTTGAAGCTAAAAGAGAAAATTATAAAAGCTAGCTTGAAATTTAACATGCATAATTAAGATCTTGGCAATCCCAACACTTCCGGGCAAATAAAAGGAAAAGAAATGTAAGCTGTGTCAGGTTTTATATTCTTGGGTTCAAAGATCACGGCAGATAGTAACCACAGCTATGAAATTAAAAACATTTGCTTGTTGGAAGGAAAGCTATGGCAAACATGATCACTGTGCTAAAGAGTAGAAACATGCCCTTGCCAACAAAAGCCCATTTATCAAAGCTATGTTTTTCCAGTTGCAATATATATTTATGAAAGTTGGAATAGAAAGAAAACTGAGTGCCAGAGAATCAACTGTTCAAATAGCGGTGCTGGAGATTTTGGAGAGTCTCTTGGACAACAAGAAGATCAAATCAGTCAATAATTAAATAAAGACATTCAGACTATGCACTGGAATATTAAATACTGAAACTGAAACATAAATTCTTGGCTATATAATAAGAAGGCAGAACTTGTTGGAAAAGATCCTGATGTTGGGAAAAATTGAAGGCAAAAGGAAAAAGGGATATGATGGATAGTATCTTGAAACATGAACTTAGAGTTAGACGTGACTGAATGATTGAATAATATAAAATAAGTCAGATAGAACACTGTAAGAATCTATCAAAGAAATGTGTGTCTAAAAAAATGATGGGATAGTCACATGCTGAGACCAAAAACCAGATGGAAAGCCCTCATGATGTATCATTCCCTAGTGATGTCAGTAATACATGAGAAAAGTTACGATATATGATGTTGCTTGCAAGTTTAATGGAGAACATGGAGAAGAAGAACACAATGAATAGGGAGATATAGGATATGATATGCAATGTTGGAAAGAATATCAGTACAAGATAACAGAAGCATTTTTTATTTGTTTTTTTATAAAGCTTTTTATTTACAAAACATGAGTGATTTTTCAACATTGACCTTTGCAAAAACTTTTTTTCCCAAGCTTTTCCCCTCCTTCCTCCCACACCCCACCCCTAGATGACAGGTAATCTAAAACATGCTAAATAAGATAAATTATATGACAAATACAATACATGTATACATATCTATACAGTTATCTTACTGCACAAGAAACATCAGATCTAGAAAGAGAAGAAGAAAAAACAACCTAAGAAGGAAAACAAAATGCATGGAAAGATTCACAGAAAGCATTGAAGTGCTCTGTTGTGGTTCACACTCAGTTCCCACAGGCCTCTCTCTGGAGGTATATGACTATCGTCATCGCAGAACAACTGGTTTGAATCTCATCATTGTTGAAGAGAACCATGTCCATCAAAATTGATCATCGTATGGTCTTCTTGCTGTGTATAATGTTCTCCTGGTTCTGCTGATTTCACTCAGCTTCATTTCATGCAAGTCTCTCCAGGCCTCTCTGAAATCCTCCTGTTGGTCATTTCTTACAGAACAATAATATTCCATAACATTCATATACCATAATTTATTCAGACACTCTCCAATTGATGGGCATCCTTTCAATTTCCAGTTTCTTGCCACTACAAAAAGGGCTGCCACAAACATTTTTGCACATGTGGGTGCCTTTCCCTCCTTTAAAATCTCTTTGGGATATAGTCCCAGTAGAAACACTGCTGGGTCAAATGATATGCACAGTTTGATAACTTTTTGAGCATAGCTCCAAATTGTTCTCAAGAATGATTGGATCCGTTCACAGTTCCACCAACAATGTATCAGTGTCCCAGTTTTCCCACATCCCCTCCAACAGTTATCATTATCATTTCCTGTCATTTTAGACAATCTGACAGGTGTGTAGTGGTATCTCAGAATTGTCTTAATTTGCATTTCTCTGATCAATAGTGACTTGGAGCACCTTTTCATGTGACTGGAAATAGTTTCAATTTCTTCGTCTGAAAATTGTCTGTTCATATCTTTTGACCATTTATCCATTGGAGAATGGCTTGAATTCTTATATATTTGAGTCAATTCTCGAAATATTTTAGAAATGAGGCCTTTATCAGAACCTTTGGATGTAAAAATATTTTCCCAGTTTACTGCTACCCTTCTAATCTTGTCTACATTCATTTTCTTTGTACAAAAACTTTTTAACTTGATATAGTCAAACTTATCTATTTTGTGATTAATCATGACCTCTAGTTCTTCTTTGGTCACAAATTCCTTCCCCCTCCACAGGTCTGAGAAGTAAACCATCCTACATTGTTCTAATTTGTTTATAATATCATTCTTTATGCCTAGATCATGAATCCATTTTGACCTCATCTTGGTATATGGGATTAGGTGTGGGTCAATACCTAATTTCTTCCAGACTAGTTTCCAATTATCCCAGCAGTTTTTGTCAAATAGTGAGTTTTTATCCCAAAAACTGGGGTCTTTGGGTTTATCAAACACTAGATTACTATTGTCATTGAGTATTTTGTCCTGTGAACCTAACGTATTCCACTGATCCACTACTCTATTTCTTATCCAGTACCAAATGGTTTTGGTGACCACTGCTTTATAATATAGTTTTAGATCTGGTGCACCTAGGCCACCCTCATTTGCATTTTTTTTCATTAATTCCCTCGAAATTCGTGACCTTTTGTTTTTCAGGATGAATTTTGTTGTTATTTTTTCTAGGTCAGTTAAATAATCTCTTGGGAGTTTGATTGGTATAGCACTAAATAGATAGATTAGGTAGCATTGCCATTTTTATTATATTCGCTCGACCTATCCAAGAGCACTTGATGTTTTTCCAATTGTTTAGATCTGACTTTATTTGTGTGGAGAGTGTTTTGTAGTTTTGCTCATATAGATCCTGACTTTCCCTTGGCAGATATATTCCCAAATATTTTATACTATCGATAGTTATTTTGAATGTATTTTCTCTTTGTATCTCTTGCTGTTGCATTTTGTTGGTGATGTATAAAAATGCTGATGATTTATGTGGATTTATTTTGTATCCTGCAACTTTGCTAAAGTTGTGGATTAATTCTAATAGTTTTTTAG
>JAJPUD010010419.1:0-39388 GCA_023553655.1 Myrmecobius fasciatus
AACCTAGGCATTAACCTTAACAATCTAGTGTTCGATAAACCCAAAGAACACAGCTTTTGGGATAAATACTCTCTATTTGGCAAAAACTGCTGGGAAAATTGGAAACTAGTGTGGAAGAAATTAGGGCTTGACCCATACCTAACACCACATACCAAGATAAGATCTAAATGGGTTCATGATCTAGATATAAAGAGGGACTTTGTAAGCAAGTTAGAGGAACGTAATATAGTTTATCTCTCAGACCTGTGGAGGTGGAACAAATTTATGTCCAAAGAAGACTTGGAACTCCTAATTGAACACCAGATGGATAATTTTGACTATATTAAGTTAAAAAGTTTCTGTACAAACAAAACAAATGCAGACAAGATTAGGAGAGAAGCATCTAAATGGGAAATCATCTTTACATTTAATGGTTCTGATAAAGGCCTCATTTCTAAAATATACAGAGAATTGTCTCATATATATAAGAATTCAAGCCACTCTTCAATAGATAAGTGGTCAAGGGATATGAACAGACAATTTTCAGATGATGAAATTAAAACCATCTCTAGTCATATGAAAAGTTGCTCCAAATCACTATTGATCAGAGAAATGCAAATTAAGACAACTCTGAGATACCACTATACACCTGTCAGATTGGCTAAAATGACAGGAAAAGATAACGATGAATGTTGGAGGGGATGTGGGAGGGCTGGGACACTAATACATTGTTGGTGGAACTGTGAACGGATCCAACCATTCTGGAGAGCAATTTGGAGCTATGCTCAAAAAGTTGTCAAACTGTGCAGACCCTTTGACCCAGCAGTGTTTCTACTGGGCCTATATCCCAAAGAGATCTTAGAGGAGGGAAAGGGACCCACCTGTGCAAGAATGTTTGTGGCAGCCCTTTTTGTGGTGGCTAGAAACTGGAAACTGAGGGGATGCCCATCAATTGGAGAGTGGCTGAATAAATTATGGTATATGAATGTTATGGAATATTATTGTTCTGTAAGAAACGACCAGCGGGACGATTTCAGAGAGGCCTGGAGAGACTTGCATGAACTGATGCTGAGTGAAACGAGCAGAACCAGGAGATCATCATGCACAGCAACAACAGTATTACATGATGATCAATTCTGATGGACATGGATCTCTGCAATAAAGAATTGTCTCAAACCAGTTCCAGTTGTTCACTGAAGAAAACCATATACACCCAGAAAGAGGGACATGAAATATGGACCACAACGTAACATTTTCATGATCTCTATTGACATTTGCTTGCATTGTGTTGCCTTTCTCTGATTCTTTTTTTTTCTTGTAGATAGGATTTTTCTTGCATAACTTCTCAAGCATTTCAACATTATTAACATGTAGTGGACTTCCTGCCATCTAGGGGAGGGGAGGGGACCGGGGGTAAAATTTGTATTGGAAAGCTTTGTAAAGATCAAGGTTGGGGAACTACCCATACATATGTTATACAAATAAAAATCTTAAAAAAATAAAATAAAAAAAAATAAAGCATCAAAAGGATCAAACAGAGAAAAAATGTCTCCATTGGAACACTGCATGAATGTGGTTTCCTATGAAGAGTGACAAGGGATATTTGTTAACTTCAATCTGATAGCTCTTTCCCGAGCAAAGCACTTACTGCAGCTAGGGTAACAGTTCTGTGCTAGAGAATTGAGTCAATATTGAATTAGAGGCAGAGATATTTCCCCTATTTATTCACCAGAATTATATCTTTAAGTGTTACTCCTCTGGTCAAGTATTTACAAGGCTGAATTTTCTCAGCTCATTTGATCTAATCAATTAATGGCAAAGCAAGATACTATTTATCTCCTAAATACAATTTATTATTGGATATCCTAGAAGTCAGAAATGCATAATTATAATAGCAAGTACCACTAACAATAATAAATATTTTTCATAGAAATTTTAATAATATTAAATATTATTTAGTTTATATAATAAATATAAAATTCTTAATTTACAGTGAGGAAAAATAGAGACTGGAAGCAATGAGCTTGAATCCAGAAGGCAAACTAAACCAAAAGATGAAGAAAATATTTAGAAATTCCTTGGTGTTTTCTAGGCAAAATATATCAAATATAAAACTATTAAGGAGAAAGGCTTAGATTTTAATAGCTAAAGACTCACTTATATGCTGAAGTCAAGGATGAATGGAAAAATGTGTTTAGTTAAATTAACACCTACACAATACCAATCTTAACATAGACTTTTGGAAAAGCAAAGAATTTAGGAAGTATTCAACCCAAATAGGGTCTATAATTACAAGGCAATTATAGAAAAATTAACACATCTTTTTAGGGAGAGAGAGAAGGACAGGAGAAGAGAGGATTTGAAAGGTATTTTCAGAACACAATGTAATTGTTCTCACAGAAAAAAATTGTGGAATAGCATCATCACGGATTAACAATAGGTACATGACACTGAATTTATCAAAAGGGAATACAAATAGTTCATCTCTGAATGGAGCATATGAAAAAGCCTAAGATCCAAGAGTGGAATCAAAAGATAAATGATATTCACATAAATTCTACCAACAATATATTGACAACTAGTCATGAATAAATTGTTAAGCTATTTGCATTTAACAGAAACAATTTATGATAGCAATATGCAACTCTGACATCAAACAATTATAGATATGTTATCGTTAAAGATCTTGCTTAAAGATTTATGTATTATTAACTTTATTTGCCTCAGTTTCCTTCTCTGTAAAATGAGCTGGAGAAGGAAATGGCAAATCATTTTGCAATGGCAAATCTTTGCCAAGAAAACTTCAAACAGGATTAGCAGCTCAACAATAACAATAAGGTAGTAGTGGATGATCCTGCCAGTGAAATGACTAGACCATTTTGACAATCAAAGTGCTAAAGAATAAGTGGGTCAATGATTACTGCTATATTCTTTAAGCCCTTCAGTTTGACTCTCATCTTACTTAAAATCAAAAAAGTCCATTTTAATTCTTAATCATTACGATTCTCCCATTCCCTGAGCTAAATGTTCCTAAATATTCAACTTCCTCCAACTAGAAAAAAATTTCAGAAAACTCTAGCTTGATAACTTTTTTTGATTTCCAAAATCATGGCTCTCTGTTCTGTGACAATCACAAGGATTTGAGGATAGGCAAAAAAAACTATGAAAATGCTGATGAACTTTATCCCACCTTTTCCCAGCAATAGCTTAGTTTTTCAATGTATTTATACATTTCTACAAACATAAAAAAAGAATATGTGATGGACTTTCCCTCCCAGGGAAAAATATTTACATCTCCCCTTCTGGGCCCTAATCTATGAGGGAATGGGGGTATCTCTTGTTTAATGCTACCAGCTTGGTTCCTCTCCCCATTATTGCCTCACTGTTGAATACTAATGGTTGATATTCATGAGCTTTTACAAAGGGATATTTTCAAAATATAATAAAAACAAACTTTAGAGAGTATCTCTCCCTCTCAAAAAAAAAAAACAACTTTATCATACTCTTCCATCTTTTACTTCAGTTTCTGGGGAAAGAGAGGTCACTTTTTTTATTACCTTAGGAAAGTCACTTAACCTCACTTTCTTTGTCTTTAAAATAGGGATAATAATACTAGTTATCATCCAGAGTTATCAAGGACAAAATAAAATTATTTTAAAGTGTTTTGCATACCTTTTAGCTCTATATAAATTCTAGCTATTTTTTTCAAATTTTATTTTTAAAAAATGGAATAAGAAAAAAGAAATTCAGAAAAGGAATATAAAACAAAACAAAAGAGAACATTGTCATATGCCCAGCAGAACATCAGGGAGGATTCAAAATATATAACAATGAGTGAGCTCACTCTAAAAGAATTTGCTATACAACAGTTTTTCTCTCCCAAATGTGGCAGAGATGGTAAGACTTGTCTGTGCTGTTTTCTGAGTCAATCAGACTGTTCTTCACTGTTTTAGCTGCTATATCACTTGTGATCAGCCTCCCTTGCAAATGCCAGCATAAACTCTAGTGTCCAGAGCTTTGGCACTCACTATTCTGATTTTTCAAAGTTTACAGTGTCTCTCCACCCAAAGATCAGCAGACTAGAACTATTTCAGAAGGTCTGCTGAAATGCATGCTCACCAGTCTCCTGCTGAAAATGAACAAATGAAGTAATATTCGTTAAGTATTCACTCTATATTAATTAGACTTGTGCAAAACACTGATTCAAATATAAACTAGTGAGATAATTCTTGTTTTAATGATGCTGAATCTGAGTTCAGGTAGGAGGGGAATGAAAAATACGGTCAGACTGCTAGCAACATTGTTTGGAAATGGCTAAGAAGTGACGTGGAGTTCTGATTACAAGTAAAGCACGGCAAAGCAAAAGTCTCACCTATCATAACCCAAAGTCCCAAAGGAAGAGTCCAGAATCCATCCTACATGCTGTGGGCAAAGTCTTCAAAACAGCAAATTCAGAAGAATCTTTGCATGTTCTTTGCATTAAACTTCAAATTAAGTCTCTAAGGAAATAATAAAATGCCTAATTAACTTCATGATGGATGTGGTTTGTCTAAAAGTCACTGTATGTGTTAGGAGAATTCTCCAAGTCAGTAACTGCTCTAGGGCTGCTCTCGGAGGTCATGAGTATACCTTTTATCAGGATTCGCCCATCACAGTGTCCCACCTGAATTCAAGATAACTTTTTTGGCCATTAAGCAGACATGGCTGATGCAGTATGGCCTGACTGAACTCCTTCCCCAGAGAGAGAAGAGGGAAAAGTAGACAGGAAAAGCCAGAGTGACTGATGAGTCCATTAAGTACAACCCCTGACACCAAAGGAATTCTAATAACACTGTCATTCTTCTTTATCTGGCTTGTGATTGGAGTATTCTAAGGCATCTGGGGGTTGAATAATCTGGATTGGCACATTTATAAGAGAATACCTGCGTTATCCTCAGCCAATTCCCAAAGCTCTGGGTAGAACAAGTTTCTTGAACCTAGAAAATATGGTCCTTCTCTCAGAATTGTAATAGAACCTGTTCTGTGATCAGATAATCAGGTATATACATCATCCACAGACTTTGTCCACTAAATCAATTGGTATGCCACAAATAAACACTATGTTACATCAATTAAGTGTAGGGCTTTGTCTCTTAGCAAAATCATGTATGTTCTGGAACTCTGCTTCCCTAATAATGAAAAAAAAAAGAGTTGAAGCTAGAAGAAGCTCAGAGCTGATCTCTAATGTCCCTACCAACTCTGAAATATTGTGATTCTGGATATTACTGCTATAGGGTTATATCATATAAATGATGTTCTTATTAAAACTATAGATTTAAGACTGACATGATCATTATAATTTTCCAAATTACCAAAAAATGTGTTTTGTGAGTCCAATAATTGCTCCAGCCATTCCACTCATTCCCTGGCAATAGGAGCAAAGGAAAATTAAAAAATATCACATAGCTAATCCCTATAATATCAATATCAAAAACTAAATAATGTACCTCAAATTTCCTTATATTCATTTAATAACTGATTCTGGCTCTATAACCAATGAAAGTTGAAGAAATGGGTAACTAGGTGGCACAATGAATAAGGGTATTGGACTTGTATTGAGGAAGACCTGAGCTCAAATCTTGCCTCAGATACTTACTAGTTTTGTGACCCTAAGCAAGTTTCTTAAATTCTCTCAGCCTTATGTTCTCTATTAAAAAATAATAGTCCCCCCATCTCCTACAGCTATTGTGAGGTTTAAACGAGATAATATACAGAATGTGCTTTGCAAGTCCTAAAACACTTTATAATTGATAGCTATTATTCATGACAGAAGTATTAGTGTGTTAGTCCAGGTGCACAAGCTCATGTTAATGTAATGTAGACTAGTTCTGGAGATTGCATCCTGGATTTAAAATCATAAGAGTATTGGATTACGAATAGGAAGGAGTCTCATTAATCCAAATGTTGTCCAAACTGTTCATTTTATAGATGAAAAAAAAAAGAACAGAGAGATAAAATAATCTGTGTAAGGTCACACAGATAGTATGTAGCTGAGCTAGCAATCGAGACTATGTAATATTGAGGCAGCTGCTGATGCTGTGATTAGAATATTAGCCTTAAGTCAAGAAGACCTAAGTTTAAATCTAACCTTATTCACTAGCTGATTCTGGGTGAGTCATTTAACCTCTGTCTACTTTGGTTTCCTCATCTGTAAAATGGGAAAAAAACAGCATGCAGAACTGCCAGGATTATTGAGATAATATTTGTAAAACCCTTAACAGTATGCCTGGAACATAGAAGGTCCTATATAAAAGCTTACTTTCCTCCCTTCCCCATTTGCTTCCTCTTCCTTCCTTCCCATCCCACACCCCACCTTTGACTCCAAATTTAGGAGACAGAGTTGGGGAAAGAACTTAATTCCTATTGATGGAGATGAGATATTAATTATCAGACTGAATATTGTAATTAAATAGAACACAATTTTCCAAAAGCACTAATGTAATTAAAAGAGACACTGAGATCAGTTCCATAAGAAAAGAAAAAGATGGTGGAGAGAAGCCCAGAAATCTCCTGAGCTCTTCCCAGTTTGCCTTAAAACAATATTACATCAAGTCTCTGAAAGAGATTCTGAAGCAATAGAACCCACAAAAAGATGGAGTGAAACAATTTTCCAGTTTGAGATAAATTAGAAGGACTTTAAGAATGTGTCTCTCCTGGGTAAAAGGGAGTTTACCTAGTACAGTACTGAGGCAAGCCAATGGGAGGTTTACAGACCAGCAATTGAAGACCTTTAATTTTAGGTCAGTAGGGCAGTTGTAAAGCCTCCAGAAGGAAAACTGTGAGCTCTGGAACCCTAATAAAACAGGCACAACTACACCAGGCCACCTTAGAACAGTGAGTGGGCAAGTCACAAGCACCTGAAGCTCCACATTGCAAAGCCAGTGATCAGGCCTCTAGCCCCCAGCATAAGAATTTTGAGACAGTGCCCTCTGTGCCCCAGGAGCAGAGCTCAACTTTAAAAGTCATGAAATAGTCTTAAAAATGAGTAAGAATAGGAAAAAAGCCTTACCATAAAAACTGACTATGGCAACAGGGAAGATCAAAACTCAAAAGAGGACAACATTGTCAAAATCTATATGTGAAGCCTTAAAGAGGATTATGACTTGGTCTCTAGCCCAAAAATTCCCCTTGGAAAAGTTCAAAAATAATTTTAAAATCTACTAAGAGAGGTAAAAGAAAAATTGAGAAAAGAAATGAGAGTTATGGAGAATTATGAAAAAGAGTCAACAGCATGGAAAAGGGAGCACAAGGATTAACTGCAAAAAACAACTCCTTTGAAAGCAGAATTGGCCAAATGGAAAAGGAGATATAAAACTAACTAAAGAAAATACTTTCTTAAAAATTAGAATTGGGCAAGTGAAAGCTAATGACTCTATGAAACATCAAGAATCCATCAAACAAATGCAATAGAATGAAAATGTAGAAGAAAATATGAAATATTTCACTGAAAAAACAACTGAATTTAAGAATTATTAAACTACCTGAAGGTCATTATCAAAAAAAAACAGATCTGGGACAAGCATCTTTCAATAAATTATCAAGGAAAACTGCTCTGAAATCATAGAATCAGAAGGTAAAATTATTATTTAAAGAATGCACCAAACACTTCCTGCAAGAGATCCTGAAATGAAAACTTCACGGAATATTATAGCCAAATTCCAGAATTATTAGCTCAAGGAGAAAATGCTGCAAGCAGCCAGGAAAAAAATCCAAGTAACAAAGAGCCACAGTTGGGATTACCCAGGATTTAGCAACTTCTATATTAAAGGATTGGAAGGCTTGGAATATGATGTTTCAGAAAGCAAAGAATACTGGAATACAACCAAGAATCAACTACCAGAAAAATTGAGCATGTTCTTTCAGGGGAAAAAGTGAATGGAATTTTCAAGCTTTCCTAATAAAAAGACCAGGGGCGAACAGAAAATTTGATCTTCAAATATCAAACTCAAGAAAAACATAAAAAGGTAAATAGGAAAGGGGGAAATGAAATTCAGTAAAATTAAACTGTTTATATCCTTACAAGGGAAGATGATACTTGTAACTGTTAAGAATTATATCTCTATTAGAGCAGTTAGAATGGGGTATACATAGAAAGAGGGTGTAGTTATAAGATAACTTTGGTATGATGAAATAAAAATAAGCAAAGGAGTGAAAAACTATTGCATTGGGAAAAGAGAGGGGGAGGCAGAATAGGATAAATTACATTTTATGAAGAGTCACAAAAGCACCTTTTGTTTTAAAACTTTTGTGTTTGAATCTTAATCTCATTGGATTTGGCTCAAAGAGAGAATAACATACACACAGTTGTAAAAATCTATCTTACTCTATAGGAAAGTAGAAGTAGAAAGAGGAAAGAAAAGGAAAAAGTAGGGGGCTAAGAGAAGGAAGGGCAGATGAGAGAGTTGGCAGTCAGAATGAAGAAGTACAGGATGAAAGGAAAGAAAACTATAAACTGGGAAAATAGGATGGAAGGAAATGCACAGTATATAATCCTAACTGTGAATGTGAATGGGATAAACTCCCCCATAAAATATAAATGGATAGCAAAGTAGATTAAAAGCCAGATTCATAAAATATGTTGTTTATAAGAAATGCATTTGAGGCAAAGAGATACACCCAGAGTAAAAGTAAAAGATTGGAGCAGAATTTATTACACTTTAGCTTAAAAGAAGAAGAAAAAGAAGGAAGAAGGAAGAAGAAGAAAAAGAAGAAGAAAGAAAGAAGAGATGTAATGAAAAGAGACAATAAAGGAAACTACATCCTGCTAAAAAGTACCATAGATAATGAAGTAATAACACTACTAAACATATATACACCATATGGTATATAATTCATATTCTTAGAGAAGTTAAGTGAGTTTCAGGAAGAGATAGGAAAACTAGTAAGGGACCTTAACCTCCCTCTCAGAATTAGATAAATTTAACCACAAAATAAATAAGAAAGAAGTTAAGGAGAAAAATAGACATTTAGAAATAAATCTAAAGAAAATTTAATGGGGGTAGAAAGGAATATATCTCTTTTTTTCAGCAATACATAGAGCCTACACACACAAAAAAATGGCCATACATTAGAGCATAGCATCCTTACAATTAAATGCAGAAAGGCAGAAATACTACATGCATTCTTTTTAATAATAATATCATAAAAATTATGTGCAGTAAAAGGCCAAGGAAAAATATACTAAAAGCTAATTGGAAACCAAATAATTTAATCCTAAAGAATGAGTTGAACAACAAATCATAAAAGCAATCAATAATTTTACAAAAGAGAACAACCATAATGAGACAATATACCAAAACTTATGGAATGCAGCCAAAGCGGTTCTTAGGGGAAATTTTATATTTTTAAATGCTTTCAAGAATAACACACAGAAAGGGAAGATCAATGAATTGGGTATGCAACTAAAAAAAAGCTTTTAAAAAATGTTTAAAATCCCCAATTAAATACAAAAATAAGAAATCCTGAAAATCAAAGGAGAAATTAATAAAGTTAAAAGTAATAAAGCTATTAAACTAACAAATAAAACTAATAACTGGTTTTATGAAAAACAATAAAATAGGTAAACCTTGGATTAATTTGATTAAAACAAGTCAGAAGAAAACCAAATTACCAGTGTCAAAAATGAAAAGGGTGTTCACTACTAATGAAGAAAAATTAAAACCATAATTAGGATCTGGTTTGCCCCACTTTATGCCAATAATCAGACAGAAATGATTGAATATTTCAAAAATATAAATAGCCCAGGTTTACAGAAAAAGAAATTAAAATACTTAAAAAAACTTCATTTTAGAAAAAGAAAATTGAACAAACCATCAGCAAATTCCCTAAGAAAAAATTTGAGGGCCAGATTAATTTACAAGTGAATTCTGCTAAACATTGAAAGAACAATGAATTCCAATACTAAATAAACTATCTGGGAAAAAAGTGAAGGAGTCCTACTAAATCCCTTTTACAGTACAAACATGGTGAAGATACCTAAACCAAGAACAGACAAAACAGAGAGAGAAAATTATAGACCAGTTTTCTTAATGAATATTGAGTCAAAATTTTAAATAAAATATTGGTAAAGAGATTACAGCTAATTATCACCAGGATAACACAGTGCAATCAAATGTATTTATATCAGGAATGCAGGGCTGGTTCAGTATTAGGAAAGCTCTCAGTTTAACTAACCATATCAGTAGCAGGATTAATAGAAATCATATGATTATTTCAATAGAGGCAGAAAAAGGTTTTGATACAATACAACACCCATTCCTATTTTTGGAAAAAAAAAACTAGAGAATATAAAAATAAATAGGGCTTTCCTTAAAATGAAGTATATATCTAAAACCATGAGTAAGTATTATATATAATGGGGATAAGCTAGAGGTATTCCCATTAAGATCAGGGAAGAAACAAGAATGACCATTATCATCACAATTATTCAATATTGTACTAGAAATGTTAGTTTAGCAATAAGAGAAGAAAAAAATTGAAGGAATTAGACTATGCAATGAGAAAATAAAATTATCATTCTTTGCAGATGATATGCCTAAAGGATCCTAGAGAATCAATTTTAAAAACTAATTGAAATAATTTACAATTTTAGCAAAATTGAAGGATATAGTAAAATCATTCACATTTCTAGATATTACCAACAAAGCCCAGCAGGAAGACACAGAAAGAGACATTCTGTTAAAAAATAACAGTAGACATAAAATATTTTGGTGTTTACCTGCCAAGATAAACCCAGGAACTATATGACCACAATTACAAAACACTTTTCACACAAAGTCAGATCTAAACAATTGAAAAAATACCAACTGCTCATGAATAAGATGAGCTAACATAATTAATTTACTTATTCAGTGTCACACCTTTCAAACTACCAAAGATTTACTTTATAGAGCTAGAAAAATAATAACAAAATTGATCTGGGAGAACAAAAGTTCAAGAATATCAAGAAAATTAATGAAAAAATGCAAAGGAAGGTTGTCTAGCTGTACAGATCTGAAACTATATTATAAAGTAGTAGTCATAGTAACTATTTAGAAGTGACTAAAAAAGAATGATGGTTCAGTGAAAGAGGTTAAGTACATCAGATACAATAATCACTGACTATAGCAATCTGCTGTTTGATAAACCCAAAGACTCCACTTTCTGGGATAAATATTCACTACTTGACAAAAACTCCTGGGAAAATTTAAAAAAATAATATGGCAGAAACTAGACATAAACCAACATTTCACACTCTATACCAAGATATAGTCAAAATGGGTGCATGATTTAGAAATAGTGATGTCATAAGCAAATTAGAAGACCAAGGAATACCTGTCAGATCTATGAAAAAGAGAAATTTTATGACCAAACAAGAAATAGAGAGCATTATCAAATGCAAAAATGGATATTTTTATTATATTTATCTAAAAAGGTTTTCACAAACAAAATCAATGCACCCAAGATTAGAAGGACAACAGAAAACTGGGAAAGAATTTTTATGGTCAGTGTTTCTGATAATGGCTTCATTTCTAAAATATACAGAGAACTGAATCAAATTTATAAAAATACAAGTCATTCCTGAACTGATAAGTGATCAAAGGATACTAACAGACAGTTTTCAAATGAAGAAATTAAAGATATCTATTGTCAACTGCTCTAAATCATTCTTAATTAGCACAATGCAAATTAAAACAGTTCTGAGGTACTATCTCACAGCTGTCAGATTGGCTAATGACAGAAAAGGAAAATTGTAAATGCTGGAAATGTGAGGAAATTGTAACAGTAATTCATTATTGGTGAAGTTGTGAGTGAACTGATTCAAATATTCTGGAGAGCAATTTGGAACTGTGCCCAAAGGGATTAAAAAAATGAGTCTACTCTTTGATCCAACCCAAAGAGATTCTTAAAAATAGGAAAGGACCCACATGTGCCAAATTGTTTGTTACAGCAATTTTTGTGGTGGCAAGTAATTGGAAACTGAAGAGATCTCCATCAGTTGGGGAATGGCTGGACAAATAGTGACACATGAATGTAATAGAATAGTATTATTCTATAAGAAATGATGAGCAGATGGATTTCAGAAAAACATGGAAAAACCTATATGAATTGATGCTAGTGAAGTGAATAGAACCAAGAAAATATTGTACACAGGAAAAGCAAGGTACTGTGAAGATCAATTATGATAGACATAGCTCTTCTCAGCAATGCAATGATCCAAAACAATTCCAAGGTATTCATGATGGAAAATACTGACCACTTCCTGAGAAAGAATTCTGGAATCTGAATGCAGATTGAAGCATACTATTTTATCTTTTGGGGGTTTTTTGGTGAGATTTTTTTCTTTCTTGTGATTTTTCTCTTTTTTCTGAGAAAATGACAAACATGGGGATATTTTAACATGATTATATATGTATAATATATATCAGATTGGGGAGGAAAGGAAGGGAGAATGAAAAATTTGGCGCTCTAAATTTTCATCTTACAAAGATGAAAACTCTTTACATGGAAATGGAATAAATAAAATATTATTAAGTTTAAAAAGAGAGAAAGGAAGAGATAAGCTGAAGTAAAAAGATAACATCATTCTATGTTACTATCAATATATTCCAATTAGCATTTAAATTAGTCATTTGTACTTTGAGATTCATCATCAATATACCTCATAATCTTAAGCAAAATGCTCTAAGCTCAATTACTCTAATTGTGATGCATACCTCCTACTAATTAGCATTCAATCTTTGTTTAGGAAAAAAAAGTCTTTTTTAATCTCTTGATAGGGTTCTTACCTCAACTATAACTTCTCCATACATCCAGATGTTTCTCCAAATTAAATAGCCCACAAGGTTTACTTATTGTGCCACTTACCTATTAGCAAGTAAGAAACCCTCAATACAGTTTCCATTTATTCCTTCCCTGACCACTCACTTATCTTCTGAATAAAACTTACATTAATATAATATTATAGAATTTACAAATCACTATAGGAACCATATTAAATAGATAGTGCGAACTTTTTTCCTTACTAGTCCTCTGATTTCACTGGTTTTGGAAAATCTATTAATCTTGATATGCATTTGTTCTACTCTTAAAGAGTTGCTTTGGGTACTCAGAGATCAAGTTATCATGTCTAGAGCCAGACAACCTGCATGTATCTAAAATAGGCTTCAATCCAAGTTGTCTAATTCAGAGGCCAGTTTTCTATTTATTATGCCATGACTACCTCTTATCCAAACGTTTAAGCACATATTTTTCCTCCAACATGTAGTGGTATTCACCACTATTCTGGAAATTTTCTATTCATGTGCTAGTTACCAATTCTCTTTAATATATACAATTCATGTCTCAGAACATTTCATCTCATTTCCTCCACAACCAAAAATAGCAGCTGTCCCTAATCATTTTAAGCTAAATGTCATAAATTCATCATAACAAGCATTATTACCTTCTCCTTTTAGCTTGGAAAAAAGGGATCCAATTAAGTATTTCAAAGCAGTATCCTTTTTCTTTGTGAATTGAAAAATAAATATGCGCCATGAAAATAAAGGATCCTTCTCTTACTTGACCACTATAGAATGGAGAAAACTTTATAATTTTATATAGTACACCTGAAATTCTATGTCTGTAGTCCACAAAATGTGGGTATAAAAAATTTCTTCCACTCTAGACTGGTCATGGGCAATAGTAAAAGATAAAAGTTGGCTCAACATGTCACAAAGCGACTCAAAATTTAGGCTATTTGAAATTTATATTTTTATTTTTAAAATACAAGCCAATGATTGTTAAGCTAATAATGACTAAGCTATTAATTAATAACATCATCGTATTTGAAAAGAGCTTTCTGCATCTCATATCACTCTTGTACATAATATACTTAACATCAGCTTGCAAAATATAAAAGAATGACATTATTATCATCCCATTTTACAGATCATAAACCCAAGATACAAATTAATAAAATGATTTGCTCGAAGACACAAAGCAACTTAATGGTGGAATTATGGCTGTTACCCCAGTTTCTTGACTCCTATTCAAGAAGAATTCTTTTTTTTAACTTTAATAGTATTTTACTTTTCCACATAAATGTGAAGATAGTTTTCAATGCTCATCTTTGCAAAATCCTGTATTCAAATTTTTCTCCCTTCTACCCACTTCTCCCAGATAGCAAGCAATCTGATAAAGGTTTAAAATGTGCAATTCTTCTAAACATATTTCCATATTCATCATGCTGCCCAAGAAAAATCAGATCAAAAGGGGAAAATAAACTTGGCAAAGAAAAAAAAAAGAAAGCAAGCAAGCAAACAAGAGCAATCAAAACAAGGTGAAAGTACTATGTTTTAATCCACATTCATTCTCCATGTTCTCTCTGGATTTAGATGACTCTTTCCATCACAAATCTATTGGAAATGCTCAAGAGAAATTCTTCCCACTATATCATATTGCTAATTTGCAAAATTGTCTATAATATTTAGCATTCTCAAATGGTTCTGTGAACTCATCAATGCAAGCATTCTGTCCAACAATGTGGATCCCAACCCATTCATGTCAATCCACAAAACACAAGATTTAACTAATATACAGCAGAGTAAATGAATAATGATTATGTTCATTTCATGTCCTATTCTTATGCTTCACCATGACTATGCATGCAAGCTCTGGAAAATTGTTATTTTACTTAATTTTCTTTTTATAATTATGAATAAATATGAATATGTTTATTTTAAAAGAGCAAATTTTAGAAAGATTTCATCACTGGACCCACAAACAGACAATGTATATTTTGGCTAAGTTCCACTTCGTCTTTTTTTTCTGTCACATAAAGCATAAATAATTAGTTTAGGAGGCTCAGAAAACCAGGCATAAGACAAAAACACAAATGTTCTTTGTTCCTATATGGCCCAACTTGTAGTTCTCTATTGATGTGTAGTCTCATAAGAGAATGTACTTTAAATGTAGAAAGGAACTTAGAGATCATCACACTCTTCTTTTTATATCCAAGACCACAAAGAATCATACAAATCTTAGAACATCTATAGACAATAATTTAATTAATAATTTATGCATCCCCTTCACGTAACTTATATTGAAGGAGAGACGTGTATACAAAATAAATGCAAGGAACATCTGGAGTAGAAGAAAGTGTAAATATCTAAGGAAAGCTGGGGAAAGAGTATGTGGTGTATTGGCTATGTGGGTAGAGAGAAAGGGACAAATTGAGAGAGATTTACTTACATGTAATCATAATGTATGATTTTGGAAATTAATTTTTAAATCGAAAGAAAGGGGGCCTAGTAGTACCAGATCACAAACAATCATCATCAAACCTATTTGTTACAGGTTTAAAAAAAACAGAGTAGGTCATCAATGGATCATATTAGATACACAAGATTTGAAAAGAATTCAACATAGTAACATACTGTTTAATAAATCCAAAGACACTAATTACTAGGAAAAAATTCATCAAGAATTGTAGTCTGGAAGAAATTAGGTTTAAATCAACATCTTGCATGCAAAAAATCTTTAAACAGAAAATGACTGATATAAAAGATAATGTGTGCCTTTAACAATTATGAACGGGGTAGAATTCCCGATGAAAAAAGGAATAGAGATGATTGTAAGAGATAAAATGAACAATTTTTATTATATAAATGTTTTCTCACAAACAAAATCAATACCATTAAAAATAAGAATCCAAAGAGTTAACAAGAGAAATATTTGTAGGAAAATTTATTTGATAAAATTCTAATATCTGATATCAAGAATAGAAAGGCAGAGGCAGTAAGTAACATGAGGAGTGAGCTTAAGTAGAGTATGAGAGCAGTCAATTGAGATAGGGAAAATTAGAACCACAATCCTCAAGACCTATTATTAACTGAGGTTCATCATCTGTATGGCTGCTGTAGGCTGGTGAACTGGGCAAATACAATAGTTCCAACTTCCCCATTTAATCCATGAACCTAAGTTGAGATGTGGGAAGAAGGGAAGAAGCAGAAAAGTAAATATCCTTTTCGGTTCTTTTTTATATGTGGGTATGTTTGTTGAGATCTTTTTCATACATACCAAAGTGCAGTCATAGCCAAAAGAATTTATACATGTCTTTGAACATTTATTCCATGTCATTAAAATTATATAATTATAATATGCTAAATATAGTGAAAACTGACCTAAGAGTATAGAAAACCTTTAAGAAGTGGGACAGCTAAATAGATAGTACATTTTATATCTTAATATCTGACCAAAATTTCCTTTCATTTTTTACACTGAATTAGAAACCAGCCAGCAAGGGATTGAAATAAAAGCTGCTTTTATAACAAGCCTGGGAGAGTGATGTTACCATATTGAATATAGGATAGTTATCTGGGCTTACTCAGGCTCCCAACTATGCTAGAAAACTTTTTAGCTAGGGATAATATGACAGAGGTTCTCATGTTTACAGACTTTTAAAGCAACCTGTTAAATGTTTCAGACATTGCACAGTGACCTCATTTAAATTCAATTGGCTAGAAAATAGACACAAAGAAAGCTTTGAAATCTAAATGTATAAGAGAGGCAGCACTAAACAAAATAAAAAATATTCTTAACCAGAGCATCAAGAGTGGAACAACAAAGATGAGGAGGAGGCTGGAAATCATACAATGCTGATTTAAGAGAACTGGCATTATTTAGCTTGGGAAAAACAAGACTCTAGAAGAACTTAACTTTTCTTATGTGTATAGAACTACCATAAAAAAAGGAAAAGGAGAAGTTTTACTTGGTCCTAGAGACAGTACTGTGACCAGTGGGTGAAAATTGAAAATAGGAAGATAGATTTAAGATTGATATGATGAAAAGCCTCTAAACAATTATTGCTATCCAAAATTGAAATGAGTTGTCTCTGGAATAATGGTTTTTAATCATCATCAAACAAAGATTATTCCCAACATCAAGCTTAAATTGTCCCCTACAACTTGAATCCACTGCTCTGGACTCTGTCCTCTCACACCAAACAGAATAAATCTATTGTTTCATTCATAAAATAACTCCTCTTGAAGGTGTCCATAATATACCATCCCTCTCAGTCTTCTCTAAAATACATTAAATGTATTCATTGTCTTCAATCAATCTTCATATGGCTTGAATTCAAGACCCTTCAGCATCTTGTTTGTCTTCTTATGAACATCTCTATTTTATCAGTGTCTTTCTTTCATTATTATATCTCAAATTGAATATCTGACAACATTCATAAGCCTTTTCAGATGCCCCTATTTATTAGCTTACTTTACATGTTCAGATGTCTTTGTGTTTATCTATTCACATGCAGCTCCATTTTCCTCCCAGCTTCTGACCCAAGCAAAATTGGATGTTGTACCTCTTGCCTTATAATTGCTGTTATTCTACAAATGTTATTTTTTTCTACCACTAAAATACCACTCTGCTGCTTCATGGTATGGAAATGACCTCATGACAATGACTGTCATTGCCTATAAAACAATGACAGTAGAGGAAAAAAATTCTAATGGAATTAACGTATATATCTGAAGACTTAAAATATGGGCCTGGTGATACAGTGTCATCTGGAGACCATACAAGCTCAGTTCATGGGGAATTTATTGATAGGAAGCTGACTCCTGTCCTCCTTTACTGAGGACACTCCTTTAGTAGAAAGACTACTTTGTTTTTCTTTGGTTTTGAATCCTGAGAATGTATATCATAGTGATTTGCAAATAATAGAAACTTTAAAAGTTCTCATTGGATTTCATTATTACTGAGCCAAAAATATTGACAATATTGGCTATAAACAACTATGTGTATCCAAAAATAATCAAATGTCTTCAAATTATATACATTTCTTGAAGGATGAAACAGAAATAATCACATGTTATTTATGATGCTTTAAAAAATGAAGATAATAAATAGCCTCCAGTTGTAGGCAAATAGGACCTGCTCTTTTGCAAAGACAATCTGCCCATCAGACAGGTTCTGCACCTACTTACCTAAACTATTCATAAATGTCATAGTATGTGGATGAGTTTAAAAGTCAAATGTGCACATTTTTATTTCATTATAAGAATGTCATGCCACTTTATGAACAGCAAATGCTCTTCAGACTGTCACCAGGTCATCCAATTTCTGAAACCTACAGAAAACAGATTTAACATCCAGAAAACAGATGTCAAGGCTAATAAAAGAAAATAATATGCAGTTGTTTCCTCAAAAAAATCAGTTTCTTTAGCAAAAGCATCTTGTCTATTTGTTTGTGTTGCTGTTAAGGTCTTTCTAGTTCGTTATACAAAAAATAAAATAAAATAAGCCCTACTTATCAAAATAAAATGCATTTGCTCATTAAGTTAAAAATACATAATGTCATAAAAAATTGGCTTCAGAGAAGGGAGTTGTGGGGTTCTGATCCTACTTCTGCTACTAACTAGTTGTGTTATCTTAATTTAACCCATTTATCCATCTATAAAATGTTACAGTTGGGTCATGGAATCTCTAAAGTCCATTTTAGTGACATGGTTCTAGAATTATTAATAAAAACAAAACAAAAATTAATCAAAACAAAATAATAATAAATTATTAATCAAAACAAAAAGCTTCCTAGCTTCCTTCAATTTTCATCCAAAATCCCAACTTCTATGAGAAATCTTTCCTGATTCCCTGAAAACTAGTGCCTTCTTTCTCTCTATTGATTATCTCCAATTTATCCTGTATACGGCTTGTTTGTACGTAGTCATTTGCATATTGGATTTTCCATTAGACTGTGAGTTCTTTAAAGGCAGAAACTATCTTTTGCCTTTCTTTTTATTCCTAGAATAACGTTATTCCTAGAAATTAGCACAGTGTCTGGCACATAGGAAGTACTTAATAAATGTTTATTGACTGATTGAAAAATTATCCAGAACATATTTCATAAGTGTCCATCCCCCTTGCATTAATCAGTGGTTTCGTTGATTTCCTTGGTCAAATGTTATATCAATGAATAAACATCTATTACTATGTTGCAGGCACTGTACTAGTGCTGAGGTACAAAAATATGACAGAGATAGTACCTGAACATCAAGAGCTTAAAGTCTAATAGGGAAGACAACATGAAAACAAATATATACAAATTACCTACAGGATAAACAGAAAATAATTAAATGAGAACAGGCACTGGAATTAAGAAGGATTGGGTAAATCTTGAAAAAAACAACAGGATTTTATTTGGGACCTAAAGGAAGTCAGGGAACTCATTAGTTGGAGCAAAGGAGGAAGAGCATCCTAAGCATGAAACACAGTCAGAGAGGATGCCTGGGGCATAGAGATGGAGTGCCTTGTCAGTGGAACAGCTAGGAGATCAATGTCATTGAATCAAAGAGTATTTATTTGAGAGAAAGAGGTAAAAAGACTGAAAATGTAGCAAAAAGCCCGGTTATAAAGGTGCAAACAAGCACTTTGTATTTATTTCTTGAGGAAATAGTGGATCATGTAGACACCAAATGCTGGGAAGCACCTAAAATGAAGTCAGGAATTCAGTCATGTGAAGAATTCACAAATTCTCTTTGCAAAGGATAGATTTATTTAGGGGAATAGGTTACAGGCAAAATGAAGGGATACAATAGATAAGAGGCAGGGTAAATATGAATTAGAGTGGGAAAGTTTATGAAAGACAAGTTCCTCAGTGGGATTCATAATTACCCAGGAGAAAGGAAATATCCCATGAGGTTGGGGTATGCCCTTAGCTGGCAGGCTAAGCCCTAGAGACTGAGCACCCTAAAAGAGTATGGGAAGCATAGTGGAGTTAAAGGAGACACCATGTGACATGGGGAAAGGGGAAGGGGAAAGACACCAGGAAGCTGAGTGACTGACTGACCCAAAGGAGGGCAGCAGCCATGGAATGTCCCATAAGTAGATTTTATAGGGAAAATTTAACTTCAGGGACATGACAGGGCATGGCAAGGTGAGATTGCTAGAGACCCCATAGATCTCAGGGATTTGAGATAATTTGGATTTCTAATTAGATGATCACCCCAGAGGGTGGGACCATGAAGCTAAATTGATCTCTATCAGTGCCCTCTGCTTGCTTGCCTCAGGGATCAATTCTTTAATTTCTTTCTAAACTTTCTGTCCAACATACCATTCAGGAGCTCAATAGGAAACCAGTAAAGTTGTTGAGTGGGGCTTAGGGGAAAGTGACATAGTTGGAACTGTACATTAGGAAAAAATCACTTTAGAAGCTAAATAAAGAAAGGGCTAAAATAGGAAGAGATTCAGGGTGGGGAGACCCTCCAGCAGCCTTTTGTAATAGCCCAGTCAATGATAGGGGCCCACATCAGAACAGTGTCAGTGTGAGAGGAGGAAAGGGAAAATATTTAAGAAAGTTTGCAAAGATGAAATCAATAATCCTTGGCAACAACTTGGATATCAGGGGCGAGAGAGTATAAAGAATCCAGAAATATTCCTAGGTTGCAAGCCTGAGGGACTGGGAGGATGACGTTTCCCTGACAGTAATAAGGAAGGTTGGAGGGGAAAAAGATTTGGGGAGAATGATAATGAGTTGAATTGAGCCAGCATGGTCCCTAGATAACAATATATCACTAGGCCTGTATTCTAAAACTTTATATATTTGTTGGTACTGTTTTTTCTTCACTTGAATAGTTTTAGCAAACCCAAGGTCAATTCCAAAACATGAATCAGGAATTCATTAGCAGAAAAAAAATAACATTTAAAAAATACCAATTACAGGGCTAGTGATAGGCATCCAATACTTGTGGCTCAAAATTTAATATCTTAAATGCAATTTGACTTTTTAAGTTGTCTTAGAATAATAGTGGAATGGACTTTGCCACATCATTTCATTCTTTTCCTTATCTTTAAGATAAAAATTGAACTGATCCAATGTCATCATTATAATATCTAGCATTTGTATATAGTTTTGGGGTTTACAAATGTCAACCTTGTAATCACCTTTTGAAATAGGTCATGAAAACTGGCCATTTTCTTTTACCAAATGAAGAAAGGAACTAAGAGTAAGAGGGGCTATATCTTTTAAATGTCAAATCAGTATTTGAGGCCAGTTCTGACTCTATTCTTCCTATTATGTCAAACTGTTTGACAAAGTAATTAGCAAGAGACACCTACTCTAAGGATTTAAGAGTTAGTAGTTATGTTTTTTTCCATTCTTAGTTCCATTCTTGAAAATCTTTTCCTAAAGAGTTTTAAAACAAAAATTTTCTTTGTCTTCATTCCCCAAGGTATGTGAGAAGAAATCAACCAGTGTACTGAACAACAGCAATAATCATAGCAAACATTTACATGACCTTTAAGGTTTTCAAAACCACTGTATAAGCTCTCATTTGACCCTCACAACAACCTTGAGAGAGAGGAGTTATTGTTATTGCCATTTTATAGATGAGAATGAGATTGATTGATATTAGGTGATTTTCTCAAGATCACACTGCTAATTAAGTGTTTAAAGCAGAATTCAGATTCAGACTTGCTTTACTCTAAATCCAGTGTGTTATCTACTGAGTCACTTAACTGCTGTCTCAATATCATTGCATACCATAAGACTTGGAAATGTAAAGAAAATTGAAGAGCATCTAGTCCATCATTTTATTTTATTTATTATTATTATTATTATTTTTGCTGAGGCAATTGGGGTTAAGTGACTTGCCCAAGATCACACAGCTAGAACATGTTAAGTGTCTGAAGCCAGATTTGAACTCAGATCTTCCTGACTTCAGGGCTGGTGCTCTATCCACTGCACCACCTCGCTGCCCCCTAGTCCATCATTTTAAAGATAAAAAAATGGGATCCAGAAAGATTGTAACTTACCGGTAGTTATAGTAGTTGGAGGTCTGATTCCAAATCCAACATGCTTTGCACTATTCTGTGTTGTGGAACTATTGCCTACAGAAAACCCAATATCTTTAGATTATAAACAATATAGATAAAAAACCTAAACAAACCTGGAATTTGTTTTAAGAGGGGAGTCTTCTTGAGCTTTCTGCTAATTTGGGGAAAACCAGAAGACTAGCAGTTCTTAAAATCTTCTCATGGACTTGCAAAATGATTATTATGAGTCATATCACATTGATTAATTATTTTATCTCATGAAATATGCTTCTACATGTAAAAAAAACTTTTAACAAACATTTTTTTTCCAAATTTTGAGTTCTGAATTCTCTCCTTATCTCCCACCCCTGCCCTATTTGAGAAGGCAAGCAATTTGATTTTGATTATATATGTAAGGTCATGCAAAACATGTTTTCATTTTAGCCATTTTGCAAAAGAAAACAGAAACAAAATCAAACAATGAAAAACAAAAATTTAAAGTATGTTTCAAACTACATTGAGAATTATTCATTTTCTCTCTGGAATATTGTCCAACATGAATCAAGTTTTTCACAGTTGATCATCCCTATATTACTATTGTTACTGTGTACAATGTTCTGTTTCTGCTCACCTCACTATGCATCAGGTCCATGTAAGTCTTCCCAGGTTTTTCTGAAAACATCCTACTCATCATTTAATATTATACAATAACATTCCACCACAATCATATACTATAACTTGTTTAGTCATTCCTCAATTGCTGTACAGTCATTTTGGGGGCATATTTGATTCTTTATAACACCAATTGAGGTTTTGTTGGCAGACACTGGAGCAATTTGTCATTTTCTTCTCCAGCTCTTTTTACAAATGTGGAACTAAGGCAAATAGGGTTAAGTAACTTGCCAATGTTCACATAGCTGACATGTGAGACTAGATTTAAATTCCAGAAAATGAATGTTCCAACTCTAAGCCAAGTGCTCTATCCACTGCACTACTAATTCTTTGTCATTACTAAAAGAAGTACTATAAATGTTTTTGAACAAAAGTCTTTTTTCCCTTTTCTTTGATCTCTTTGGGAAATGATATTGCAGGGTCAAAGAGTATACACAGTTTTACATCTCTTGGGTATAGTTCCCAAATGTTGTCCAGAATGGTTGGACTAATTCACAATTTCACCAACAGTACATTGGTGATGCAATTTTTTCCACATCCCCTATTGCATTTGCTATTTTTCTTTTCTGTCATGTTAGTCAATCTGATAGGCAAGCTGATATTTTAGAATTTTTTACATTCATTTTTTATTCAGCAGTGAGAGCATTTTTTATGTAACTATCAATAGATTTGATTTCTTTTTCTAAAAATGTCCTGTTCATATTTTTTGACCATTTTTCAGCTGGAGAATGGTTTGGTTCCCTATGTATTTGAGAGATGAGACCTTTATCATAGAAAGTTGCTGCAAAAATTTTTCCCAGTTTCCTATTTTCCTTCTAATTTTGACAATATTAGTTTTGTTTTGCCCAAGTTTTTAAATTTTATATAATCAAAATTATCTATTTTTTCTTCCTGTAATTCTCCCTGCCTCTTGTTTGGTCGTTAACTCTTGCCTTATCCATAGATCTAACAAGTACTCTTTTTTTCATGCTCTCCTACTTTATTCATGATATTATTCTTCATGTCTGTTATTTATCCTTTTTTTTATCTTATCTTATCATATGGTATAATATGTTGGTGCCTGCCTAGTTTGGGCCAAATTGCTTTCCAGTTAGTTTTTCCAGCAATATTTTTCAAATATTGTGTTCTTACCCTATTTGGGGATTTATCAAATGCTACATTACTATGACCTTTACCACTATATATTGTATATATATATATATATATATATATATATGTATAAAACTAATCCAGCACTATTTCTTAGCCAGAACTAGATTATTTTTGATGATTACCATTTTATAACGCAGTTTGAAATCTACAACTGTTAAGCTGCTTTCCTTAACATTTTTAATTGATCTCCTCAATATTCTTGATCTTTTTTAGAGATAAATTTTATTAATTTTGTCTAGCTCTATAAAATAATTCTTTAGTATAACACTAAATAAGTAAATTAACTTATGTGGAATCATCATTTTTGTTATATTAGCTTATCCTATCCATGAACAATTAATATTTTTACATTTGTTTAGATCTGATTTTATTTGTGTAAAACATGTTTTGTAATGTGTTTATATAATCATAGAACTTGCCTTAGAAAGTGGACTCCCAAATATTTTATATTTTTGGAATTGTTTTAAATGCAATTTCTCTTTCTACTCTTCTTGCTTGGTTTCGTTGGTAGTATATGGAAATGCTAATGATTTATATGAGGTTATGTTGTATCTTGTAGCTTTACTGGAAGTTGTTAATTATTTCAACTAGTATTTTTAGTTGATCCTCTAAGGCTTCTCTAAATATAGCATCATATCATCTACAAAGAATGATAGTATTGTTTCCTCATTGTCTATTCTGTCTTTAAATTTTTTTCTCATCTTATTATAGCTAGTATTTCTGCGACTATATATGAATAACAATGATGACAATGACATCCTTGCTTCATTTCGGCTCTTATTGGGAAGACTTCAAGTTTATCTCCCTTACAGATAACGCTTGCTCTTGGTTTTAGATACTATCTATCATTTTAAGAAAGACTCCACTGATTTCTATGCTTTCTAAAGTTTTTAATAGGAATGGTGGTTGCATTTTGTCAGAGACTTATTCTGTATTTGTTGATATGATCATATGATGTTATTTTTATTGCTTATTGATAGGTTCAATTATTGATGGCTGTCATCCCTGCATTACTGGCATAAAATGTACTTGATCATAATGATATAGTAATAGCTCTGCAATATATTGCTGTAATCTCCTTGCAAGTATTTTATTTAAAATTATTTCATTGCTACTCATTAAGGAAATAGGTCTATAGTTTTCTTTCTTTGTTTTTGCTCTCCCTCTTCCAGTTTCAAAACCATATTTGAGTCATAAAGGGAATTTGGTAGGACTCCTTCTTTATCTTTTATTTCAAATATTTTATATATCATAGATTAATTTTTCCTTAAATGCTTGGTAGAATTTATTTGTGAATCTATCTGCTTCTGGGAACTTTTTCTTGGGAAGGTCATTGATGGCTTCTTAAATTTCTTTTTCTACAATTGAGTTATTTAAGCATTCTATTTTGTCTTCTGTAAAACCAAGCAGTTTATGATTTTTGTAAATATCATCTTTTTTATTTAAATTGTTAGTTTTACTAGCATGCAATTGGTCACAATTAACTCCTAAAAATTGTTTCAATCTTCTCTCCATTTAGTGATACATTCAACCTTTTCATTTTTTATTCTAGTAATTTGACCTATTTTATTCTTCCTTTCATCAAATTAATAGTTTATTTTATTGGTTGCTTGTTGGTTTTAAATATATATATATGTATATAATATATATATATAAACAGCTCATTTTATTTATTAATTCAATGGTTTTATTAACATTATATTTTATTGATCTCTTCTTTGATTTTAAAGATTTTCAATTTGTTCTTTTTCTGTTTTTTTAAGTTACATGCCCACTTCATTAAATTTCTCTTTTTCTCTTTTATTAATGTAAGAGTTTAGAAACATAAATTCTTGCCTAAATACTCCTTTGACTGTATTTCACAAACTTTGGAATGTTATCATTTTCTTTAAATTATTGTTGTTATGATCTGGTCTTTGATCCATTCTTCTTTAGGATTAGATTACTTAATTTCTGATTAGCTTTTAATATCTGCTTCCATGGCCCTTTATTAAAAGTGACTTTATTCTTTTATGGTCTGAAAAGTGCTAACTAATTTTTCTGTATTTGGTTGTGTGGTTTTTATACCTTTCTGCAAGTCAATTTTTGTGCCATGTACATTTGAGAAAATATATATGTATACTTCCTTCTATTACCATTCAGTATTCTGCAGAGGGTTATCATGTATGACTTTTTAAAAATTCTACTCTTCTCTTTGACTTCTTTCTTATCTATTTATGGTAGATTTATCTGGCTCTGAAATTTTAAAGTTGAGATTCCCCCAACTAGTATAGTTTTATTATATCCTAGTTCATTTAATTATTTCTTTAAAAATCTGGATACTATGCCATTTGGTTCATATATGTTTAGTATTGATATTACCTCATTGTCTATGGTTCCTTTTAGTAAGATATATTTTCCAGCCTTATCTCTTAATTAGGTCTATTTTTGCTTTTGCTTTGTCTGAAATCATGAATCCTACCTCTGCCTTTCCTTTTTTACTTTAGTTGAAGAATAATATATTCTGCTCCAGCACCTTATTTTAATTCTGTGTGTCTCTCTCTTTCATGTGTTTCTTTTAAACAATATATTGTTGAATTCTGGTTTCTAATCCATTCTATTATCTATTTTTACTTTGTTGATGAGTTTATCTTATTCACACTCACAGTTATGATTACAAACTGTGCATTTCCCTGTCCATCAATTGCTTTTGTCTTTCTCTTTTTATCCTTTCATTCTTCTAAAGTTTGTTTTGCTTCTGACCACATTCTGTTTAGCTTTTGTCTGATCTCTTTTCTCATCTCCCTTCTTTATTGTTCACTTCCCCTCCTTCTTCCCTGTTGGATGGTATAGGTTTCTATTACCAATTGAATATGTGTATATACATGTATATGTATGTATATATACATATATATTTTTTAACCAATTTAGATGTGTTAGGTTCTAGCATCGCCTGTTCTTGACCACCATTTACATGTTCATTATAAAAGCTCCTTATTGTATGCCTCTTTTACAAAATAATTTTCCTGATTCTTCTTCTCCCTTCCTCCTTTGCCCTGAGCATTCTTTTTTCTCATCTGGGTTTTTTTTTCTAAGTTACGTGCCCATCTCATTATATAAGATATTGCCTTCTTAAAATCATACACTAGTGCCTACGACAGAGTGTTTTAAGTAGTAAGTGCCTAATTATAACTTATCAGAAAAGGATAAAATAACTTCTTGACACATGGTCTGACCCATTTGGATTACCTGATTTTTACTGCCTAGGGATTGCTTTACAGAATCATGATGCTTTATATTGAAATACAAAATGAATATAAAATGATCCCCCATATCATAGTGATGATATTCCTTAAAATACACAGACAAAACGTTGCCAATATGGACAAAGTATTTAATTACAAATAACATTCAGATACAGAGGTTTTAAGCACTGTTGTGTTAAGCCATAGAAATGTTCCCAATTTCCTTGGAAATAAACATAGGTACACATCAAACAGAAGTGGTTAATAGACTTATTCCTAATAATCATAAGACAGACGTGAACAGTGAACATGGAGATGCCCTCAGAGAAATAAATTATATTCAATTATTTGTAGGATATAAACACTGAATTTATTTATGTGTACTTGCCCTAAATACTTTTATTTCTACTATTCAATATATTCTCACAATATACATATCTTCCTTTAGATATTTTTAGACTTTGACTATCACCCATTCTGCTATAAAATTTTATGGATCTTTGAATTGCAAACTGCATTTAAATCAATCCCTTCCCTTGTGACTTTATTCCATCTGTGCACAGTGGGAGAGCACCTAACAGAGGGGAGAAGAGATTGCTTTCCTTCTTCTGCTAATATCGACCCCCATCCATCACAGAAAATATAACATATTGGGATTCTGGAATCAAAATTTTAATGTGTTGCCATATTCTTCTGCTGATCCTCCACTCTGCTATTTCATGTAGACAATATAAGCATTACTATTAAAAGGCTAGGAGACGAAGTAGAGAAGTTTTAGCAAAGGTCAAGTACCTTTTCTCCCCCCCTACAGATCTCATCTCTTTGCTCCACTCATAGAATGTTAGAGACAGAAAAGTTTACAGTTGGCATCTTAAAATTTAAAGATGGAAAAGCCATAAGAACTATGAAAAGGCTTGCCATCTCTGAAGTGGCTTTGTTGACTATGAGTCACAAGGCTTGAAAGAGAAATTATTTCATACACACACACACACACACACACACACACACACACACATCAGCTTATACAACCACAAAGGCTGCCTTCCCTATTATGTGTTCAAGCTTCAAAATATTGGGAGGAAATTAAATGAGTTTGAGGAGGGAAAGGATGTCTCTGTAATTTTTTATGATACATTAAAGAAAAAAGTCATAGCTGGCTTGTGGGTGGAATAATCTTTCCCAAAATGAGGTACTAATGAAGATGTGCAGCTTGGGATTTCAACAATATGATCAAATAATATTTGTCCTACTTTAGGGCTCCCTAAAATATGGACCAAGAGCCAGTCTTAAAAAGAACTGCTTCCACCGTGGATGAATCTCATCTCTGGAGTCCTGGGATTCTGCCTGATGCTCATGATGATATTAAAGGGATACAAACAAGAATACCTTATGCAAACAGGGCTTGCCTTATTTCAAGATTTAAAAGAGTACAGGAATTTTGGTGTCCCCAAAGGAGTTCTGCATAGAAAAGGATAAATATAATTCACCACCACCCTGTGATTCAGGTGGAAAGAAATATCTAAAGATTTGCTCTTGAAAAATCTCAACTCTTTTTTAAATAGTGATTTTAAATATATATGTTTACCCAATCCATGCTCTAGAATCAGTGAGATCTACAAATAGCTGCTGTTCTAGCATTTTGCTTTCAAAAGTAAGGCTTTAACTATTTCAAAGTAATCTGAAATGATAATCCCTCTCTTTCCCACAAAAGTGATAATTTGTGAGGAAGATATCCAGGGACTTCACAGTTGGTCAATCAAACTCATTTCTACAGAGATGCAGAAAAGCAGAAGTGGAAGAAAAAAGGGGGTGGGGTGGGGGTTAGAATATTAAGCCACAAAATGAAATTGTGCTTCAAACTACACTTGCAATTTCAACATCACTTTTCTTTCTCTGACATGTTTAAGAGGCACTGCCAAAATATAGATATGATCACCTAATGTCTTGAAAGCAGTACTGGTCAACTACTATGTCACACTAGCTCTAGATGCTGATTATGCTTTGGCTGGCTTTGTTGGTAATGTTATAGTGGGACACATTGAATTCTAAGAGGAAGGCTGCAAACAGAGCAGTACTAAAAGGAAGACCAGGGTGGCTCAGCTATTTCTTTTCATGCTTCTTGGTGAGCTTTCCCACCCCTAGCTGAAGTCTGTCCCTGCTGGTTGTGGTACATTCTTCCTTTTGTTGGCTCTCCTGGGAAACTTGTTGTACAGCTTGAAGGATGGCATTTTGGACAATCTGCTTGCTGGCATTCTGTAGTTTTGCTTCTTCAGGTTCAGATCCAGGTTTCTCACCTAGAAAATTATAACAGGGAGAAAAAAAGAGGAAGCTAATTTCAAAAGAAATATTGCCACTTAACAATAACAACAAATTTTATTAAGCATCTACTATGTGCCAGTGCTGGGAATAAAAATGAAAATAATGAAATAATCTCTACTCTCAAGGCACTTATATTCCAAAGCAGTGACAAGTAAAATAAATATATGAAAATAAGTTTAAGGAGAATAAATATGAAACAGTCAAAATACATGTTATTTATTCCAAAGGTTATTCATTTATTCATTCTCTAAAGAGGTTCTTGCTTTTTCAGAAATTGTAAGAGCAGGAAATCACTAATTAGTCTATTTCTTTGGTATATATTCATCTCTATGATATCAAAATAATGGTTCTCTAATTTTCAATATATACAAAGACCTCAGCTACTAGGATAAGGACTTATCTGATCACTTAAATATATATATATATGTGTGTGTGTGTGTGTGTATGTGTGTGTGTGTGTGTGTATATATATTTATATATATATACATATATATATATATATATACTAGGAAAATTAAACAGCAGTATGGAAAAAATTAGGTTTGGATCAATACCTTAGATCTATATAAAGACAAGCTCCAAATGGGGTGTGTTACCTTGATATAAATAGTCAAATAATAACAAAATTAAAGAAACATGGAAAAATTTCTAAGAAGTCTTTGAAAAGGAAGGAAAAATTATAACCAATGAAGGAACAGAGAGGTTGATTGAATAATTAAATAATTGTGAACAAACAAATCCAATAAAGCTAAGGTTAAGATACAAATAATTTTGGGGTGGGGGAGGGAAAGAAGTTTGAAGCAAGTTTCTCTGATAAGGTCTCATTTCTAAAATATTAGGAACTAATTTAAATTTATGTGAATAAAATCCATTGGTTGCTGTCCTTTGTTATTGAAGAGGACCAAAATTATATCACAGTGTTAGAGTCAAGTTATAATATGTCTGACTAGGCTGATCAGACCAATATGAGCTCAGAATGCTCTGCTACAGGTCAGACACAAATAGTCCCTATGAACATTTGGGGTGGTTTCTCTAAATTTTTCACATCTTGTGTTTCTTCTGAGCTAATTCATTTCTGCTCTGCTCATAGAGCACAGCACCTTCTCTGATGAGGGAGAGCCATGCTGGGCAGTCCTGTGCTAGTGTTTCCCATGTCATACAATCAATTCTAAAGTTCTTAAGAGAGACTGTGAGAGAGTATCCTTGTTATCATTTTTACTGATCACCTTACAACTGCTTGCCCTAAACCCCAGTTGATAAATAGTCTACATTAATAAGCAACTCTCAAAAGAAGAAAACTAGGTTATCTGTAACCAAATGATAATATTAATTTGCAAGTGTTCTTTGAATCATAGAATTTCAGATTAGTTGTAGATGACCAAGAGACCATCTAGTTCATGTAAATACATCATTTACAACATTCTCAAGTGTAACCTGTACCTGGTTAAAATGTAGTTCCTATGTGATTTTTATGTATCAATGCATTATAATAAAATAATATATTTTACAAATAAATAATTAGTAAGAATATAATAATATATCATATATTACATGTAATTATTATAATTATAAAGAATCAATAAATGAATATAATAAATTGAATGAATTTAAATTCACTAAATTAAATGAATTTTTTAAAAAATGAATATAAAAAATCCTAAATTCAAATCTGACCCCTGACATACCCTAAATGTGTGACTCTAGGCAAGTCACTTAATCCCTATTTGTCTCAGTTTCTTCATCTGAAAAATAAACTGGAGAAGGAAATGGTAAATCACCCCAAGTGTCTTTATCAAGAAAGCTCCAAGGTTCACTAAGAGATAGACATGACTGAAATGACTGAACAATAGTAATGCGGAACTTAGTGAGCAGCTGATTATTTATCTCTAATTGTTAGTGAGAAATTTCTTGCTTTTGTAGAGTAGAAATATTTATTTACCAAGAACTCTCTTTGATGACCCGGTATGACATAATAATTCACTCTTTCCAAGAGGATTTACTAAATGTCTCTGATGTGACACTGTCCTTCATACAACCAATAGATAAAAATAAAATAGCCTCAGAGATAAATCACACTACACTACATACACACATACACATACACACACACCCTTAATCTTCTGCTTTCTTAGTTTCATTGTAAGTATGGTCTTATCAGTGAGTTAATTCCTGAGAAACTTCTTCCCAGTCAAGCTATTGACTTCAGAGAGACACTTTAAGACAAACTTGTCAATTTGTCCATTATATGGTTAAAGTTTGCATCATTAAATCAAGAACAAGGAAGGAGAATTTACTGATCACTTTCTATGAATTGGGAATGAAACCTAAAAGCAGTCTCTTTGCTCAAGAGACTCCATTTTAATGTGAGAGATAGCATATAAATTAATAGGTATATACATATGAAATTATCTAGAATATATCAAAGATAATCTCAGAGAGGAAGACATCATCAGCTGAGGGGACCAGCGATGGGGAAAGCCTCCTGCAAATGGTAGAATTTAAGCTGACTCTTACAGGAAGTCAGAAAAGCTAAAGAAAGAGGAAAAGGAGAGCAAACTTCCCATTTCCTTATCCATTTTTCATGGCCTCTATGCCTCTACATGTGGTAGACATGCATCCTAGCTTTAGGAAACCTTTGTTAGCTGAACACCTTAATGTGCTAAGCTTGTTAAAAAAAAATTTACTTAACTTGTCTAAAATGACAAACATAAAAAAAAACTTAAATAAAGGCCTAAACTTCGATGCAGAATATTTAAGAGACTTGGGGAGGAGATAAAGATTTAAAGATTTTTTTTCTGGAAAAATTCCTGTTGCCCAGAGCTGCCAGCTAAAGAACAATAATTTGAGGGAGATAACAATGTAGAAATCTATGCTGTACTTGAGGTTAGAGCCAGATTGTAAAGGTCAGTTCTCTGCTCTTGGAAATAGTCACATAACCAAGCAATGTAATTGATAAAACTAAATATCATAGGATTTCATAACTAAAAAGGTCCATAAAGATCATTGAATGCATCCCATCTAACTTTTTGGGTGAGGGAATGTGAAGCCCAGAGAGGTCTCCTAACAAATATTTTCTCAGCCATGTGTGGATGAATTGGAGAATAGAAAAGAAAAGGAACAGAGACAAACATAATACACACATACACACAACAGGATGGCTCTTTATTAAGAGGTAAATATAGGTGAATAAAGTATGCTCAATTTTATTTCAAATGAATGTTTCAGTAAAAGTGATAAGACTAAAAGAAATTTGGGTGATAGAAGAGGAAGGATGGAAAGTAAAAAATCCTTGAGAGCAATAATAAAACTACCTTAAAAAAAACTGGTAGACCTATATATGATATGCAAATAACTGCATGATCCTATTTGATGTTGCTAGAAAATTGTCATGGAGAACAATGGTTATCGGCACCTTCCATTTCAGTACCTAAAGGGTAAATGACAAGTGGGCAGACAGCAGAACTACCTTTAAAGAATCTAAGAGGTCACATCATTGTGATCTACCATATCCTCGGAAACTGCCTGAATTTAATTCAATTAATTAGTGAAGAACAATCTAGAATAATGTGTATGTTTTTATTACTTAGCTGAAAATGATGGAAATAGCCTATATCCAAATAATTAGCCCTTGCATGGCCACTTTCATATCTTGCTGAAAATGATAAATAGATTTAGTTACCTTTCTGTTTTAAATGTCCAACATAAATTCATATAAGCAAAAATAAGCCCCAGAAAAAAAGGCATCAAGTATGCTACATTTATCCTTAGTATGTCTGATATTTTTCTTATTCTCCCCAAGGCAGATGTTGTCTATATTTCTGTCTCTCCCTTTCTGTCTCACTCTTCCTATCCATCCTGCCCTTTCTTTCTTTTCCTATCTGTCTTCCTCAGTACAACTGAAAGGCCCTCTTTCTCCTTCTTCCTGTTTCTCTGTACCTCCCTCCATCTTCCTTTCTCTCTCCTGTATTTGTCACTGAAACTTATTTGTCCTTATGTCTCTATGGGAACAGTCATCAACTGGCACACTATAAAATAAAAATTGTGTTACAATTAACTTAATGACTAATAATAACTCAATGTGTTTCCCTTTCATGGTTATCTTCATTTTAAAAGACTGATGTAGCCCAAAGAACTAGCTGAATTTCTGAAAGATCTTTATAAAGTCAAGAAACAATATTAGCAACAAGAATTGACATTTTTTGTTAATAATGAAGATTAAATTTAACATATCGCTAAATGTTTTGCAGCATAACTGATTCAAGGACTATTATTCTAAATAAAAAGTATTTTTAAAAAATTCACATTTTTAGAGTGTTTTAATATTTCTGGAGCCTTTATATACATTTTTTCATGTGACCATTAAAACAACTCTTTGAGGAAAGCAAAGTTTATGATGCTGAAGAAATAGATAAAATAGGAGCTAAATGACTCACCCAGGAATACACAGTAATTGACTAAGGTTTGTCTTCCAAACTCCAGTATCCTAACCACTGTAGCATCTCAAGAAAGATATCTTTGAAGTAAGAGGGCCTTCAGATCACATCATTTTAAAATACTGTTCAGCTGAAACTTTGTAAAAGTAACCACAGATATTTTTTCCACTACCATTGTAGTACTGAGAACAGAAACAAACACATAAGAATAATGAATTCTATAAAAGCCAGGATGAGAAAAAAATCCAATAACTCTAAAATTACCACTGTATTTTCCACACAAATAAAATGAGATAAATCTTAAGATATCCAAGCAACCAAAGTTAACCAACTTGTAATTTATAAAGTTATGTCAGCTCTACTGTAAAGTGGTACAATTTTCAAAAGTTAATCTAGAACTGATATTAGTTTGAAACAAACACGGATTCACCTTTGGCCTGACCACTAATTTCTAAGAAGCTTTCTCCATCTCTGAGATTAACTGTTGATTGTCATTCATATTAATAATTAATGATTTTCTTGTCATGAAGTAAAAGCATTTTCACATCTTTTCTCACACTTTCATTGCAATGTACAAGGCCAAATGGGGCAAATGTAGTTACTATTTTTGCCTTTGAAAAATAAGCCTAGTATGGAAAACACAAAAAAGCCTAAACTTTCCCAGATTCAACAATATTAGGGTCACAACAAGAACTGTGATCTCCTAAATTCTTTGCTTACTAGATATTCCAATGTTGATAATTCTCATCAGAACAGAAATACAAAGTTCTCCATACAAATATGCATTGAGTCCTCCTCTGGTGCCTTATCTCAGCACACAGTGACCTTAGTTATATTTACAAAACACAAGATCTGGATGGTCCCAGAAAGATGAACGACTTTGATTATAAACCTAGTAATGAACTCTGTCATGCAAAGACAAGTCTCATAAGCATGGAAAAGCAAATTACCCATACTTCTAACACCAGGGAAAGAATTTTTCTCATTCCAAAGGTATAACATTAATTCTTTATTAAAGACAATCTGTGTTGATGGAGTATATACTGATCGTAATGAAATCACCTGTCTTTCAAAATTCAAAAACTGCCAAGTTTTAAATAAAAGTTCAAGTGATTTGTGGGGATGGACAGCTTAGCAAAAAGTCATGTCTATGATTTTTTTCCTTCCCTTCTTCTAACTACAAGAAATTAGAACACAGATTTTATCATAGGAAAACTGTTATCCGCAAAAAAAAGTACTTAAACTAGTCTTTTTTTTTTCCCAAATGGGATGATAAAAATGACGGAATTTTTCTATGAGTTACGGTGGAATTTATCTTTGTCACTTCCTGGTGTTCAGTGAGGTATATTGAAGACTACTTCAAGTGCATATAGCACCTCCCATGTAGAGAAGCTGGAGACCCTACTTCCAGAAAAGTCATGATAACACACAATGGAAGTGCCTTGGAGAGGCTGGAACATATATAGGCACTCTGAAGTTGTTCTTTTCTGGTCAACTTTTACCTTCAAACTTGCATTTCCAGATGTCTAAAGGGCTTCTCCACAGAAGCTATTCAAACAATTCATCTTTTCCTCCAAGAATTTTTTGGATTTTCTCATTTAAGTTAATGACACTAGCCATGTTCTAAATCTTGGTATTATATTTTAATCTTCTGCCCCACAAACACTTCTAATTAACTTGTCAAGCCTCAATGATTCTATTTCCAAAATATCTTTTATACCCTTTACTTCCAATTCAGTCTTCTAATCCATCCCATTTCCAATTTTTCTTTGCATCATTAGCAGATGAAGCTTTTCTGTGCTTTGGTCAGTCATTATTCTGATCAAAAACTCCTTATCATCTTCCATAATTCCATTATTTCAGAATATCAGTCTATTCAGTGAAGTCCAAATACCTTAGCCTGATATTCAAGGCTGACTTTCATTTTTCAGTTTTATCTCAGTGAATATTAAACTCTAGCTCTTAAACCGCCCCCAAAATATTTTATGCTTTTCTATGTCTGGTCTTGCCTTATTCTTGGAATTTCTTAAGCTATAATCTTTACCTGTTGAAATCCCACCTATTGTTATTGATCTACCTCAAATGTTCTCTTCCTCATCTAATGTAAAATGAGCTTTCCCTACTCTGTCTTCTCATGGTTGTATATATTCCTCTCTTGTATACTATTTTTACTACACAGTTAATTCTCTAAATTAGCTTTTCTCATTATATTAACTTTGCCAACATACCCATTAGCATGTTCCCCTAAACTTCTGTTTTATCTTCTCCAATTAAAATGCATGGACTTTGAAGGAAAGGATTATAATTCTTTTTGTTTGTATTTCTATCCCCAGAACTTAGCATAGTGTCTGTCTGACATATGATAAATACTTAATATATGTGTATTGGCTTGACATGTTATAGTTTCTAAAACAGAGGTAACAGACTTCCATCCCACCCCATCCTACTCTGTAAAGTAACTGAACAAGTTTAAAATAAAATTGGAAAACATTTAACAAATTAAATGAAAATATAATAAAACTTTAAAATGTTAATTTGTATTTTTTAAGTTTTGATTTGACACCAATGCCCTAGAATACTATAAAGTCCCCCTGAGTGAAAAGATCAAGGGGGGGGTTGTTCTATTATTAATCTCCTTGATTCCCAGACCGGTATTTTGTACTGAACAGGTAATAAATATTTAACCTAAATTATTAAGTTACAATAAAACTTGTTAATGCATTGGCACAATTAATTTTTACATTATGGTTCTTCTGTCTAAAGACTTATTTAAACCTATTATTTATTATTATTTATTTATTATTTAATAAATTGTGTCATAATAGGGCTGAATGTATAACTGTTGGTAGATTCTTTTCAACAATCCATAAAAATTTCACTTGAATGTAGAAGGAAAAAGACACAGCTTAATTGGAAAGTTATGCATGTAATCATAATCGTGTCAACACTCAAAAACAAATGGGGGCCACTACCCCATGCATAAGAATCCCTGTATGCTGCATATTGACTTAGAAAATGCTATATTAACAAACATGTATATGTATGTGAATATTACTGTATTTTATTTATTTTTATATTTCCCAAATCCATTTTAAGCTGGTTCTTTCAGTTTGACCCCTCTAATCTATCTCCTTTGGTTAGATCATTCAATAAGGTAGCAGTTTTCTCTCAGAGAGTAAACTAAAAGTACAACAGGATGATATAGTTCTGAATTTACATTTTCCATATAGAGAAAATTAAACACATAGTGGTCTGGCTATAAATTTTATACTTTTACTAGCCAAATAATAATTTCCTATCATTTCTTCCATGTCAGTATCAGTGTGTAAAAAGGATTAAAGGGGGGAAACTGCAATCTAACTTTGATATAGTTAATCAGATTCAGTTGTAACTATCTCTCTAGAAGTAGTGGACATTTAATAAGGAAAAATAGCCTTCTAAAGAGAAAAATCAATCTTTTTAAGTACATTTTTATGGCTATATTTCACATGAATTGTTTTCTACTAAAAGTTTTTCTTGCCAACCTTTTAAAGAAAAGGTTCAAAGGCAAAAAGTGTCAGATTCTCCCTTGATGTTGTCTATCATTTATAGCACACAAAGAAAATGCTTTCATTTGATGAAAAATGGAGTTCAGAAAATGTTCCTGAAAGATCCCCCTTGCACATACTTCAAGAAGTCTCATCAGTTAAAGAAAATATACAATTATGAGAACAAGGGGGATTTGGCAGAAAGTAATCCTCTGTTTTGAAAAGGTAAAGGAAAAGCTCTGAGGGACCATTGTAAATTATCCAAAACTCCTTTTTTTTCAAAATAAAACTTATTTTCAGACTTTCCTGAGTGAGTCTTCTCTCCTCCCTCAATTATATTCTAAGCAGATTTAAACTGGTAGAAAGAGAGGCAGGTGGACAGCAGCAGGAATATCCAATATAGTAGAAACAACCTAGTTTGGATAATGAAAGGGCTCAATGCCATAGAACCAGAATGATCACAAAGTTATCTGCCTACCAAAAATAATGTGAGTTAAAGAATAGAACTATTATTAGACCCATATAAAAGATTAATAAAAATTGAGGTTCAGAATTGCTTGCTCAGAGTCTTACAACTTGTAAAGCTCAGATCTAGGAATTGAACCCACATCCATGGCTCCAATTCTATAAGGTAGCCTTATGCTTCCTTTGACCCCACATGCTCAGTCTTTGTAGAAATCGATGCAGCAAAATCTTTACAGAATATTACTGGACAGAGAGACCTAAGAAGTCATCTGGTTGAATTCACAATTGAATAGGAATCTTCTATGTCTAACAAGAAGTCATGAATCTTCTGCTTGAAGATCATCAGAGATGAGGAACTCATTACTTTCCATGGCCCTAGTATCACTTTTAGAGAATACTATTATATAGCACCTGTCTCACTCTTACTCACCTTTTGCCACTTGCATAGAGTGTCACAGATTTGGCTACAGAAAGGAGAAGCAAGAGACAAAGTAATGAGATACAACTTGTAATGGAGGGGTTATAGAAGAAGAGATCTGAACATCAGAGAGACAGGTGTCTGCCAGTCCCTCTATTCACCTGGCTGCAAAGATAATCTCACCACAGTAGCCATCTTTTAGGAATCCCTCTCAGTAACAAGTTGGGGAGGGATTGGAGAGACAGAAAAAGCACTGGCTTTGAATTCATACCAGATCCAGTCTATGCTGCATTCTGAAACAGGTTTTAGACCTTGAGTTCTTAGTTCTTTACCTGATATCTGGCCCTGATGGATGGATGAGTTAAGTATCACTTTTGAACTGTATTATTTTTGTCTACTATGCTTTGCCAATTCAAAAAAGGAATAACCATAAGGGCTAAGCAACTGAACTGAACATTTCCTAGAAGTCCTTGTTTGAATATCTTATTTTCTGGAGACTCTCGGGATCTGAGACAGTAGGACTATGGCTGAGCAACACACACACAAATGTGTGTATATATGTTTATATAACATAATATATATTGTATATATGTATTCCTATGTGTTTGTGCACATATGTACATATGCATATACATATATAAACACATATATAATTTTTATCAGTATTAATTGCTTTATTATTTTAATTTATTGTATTTAAAGTACTGTATACAGTATCCAAGCATGCCTTTTGTTACTGTGAGGAGCCAACTCCACTGTATCAAGACAGTAATAAATATCACCTACTTCCTAGGGTTCTGAGGATAAAATGAGAAAGCATGAATAAAACACCTTGCAAACTTTAAAGTACTACATAATGTTCGCTAGTAACAATAGCAGTAGTAAATAGTAGAGTTAGGTCTCAATTAGCATGAATAATCAATCTCCTGAAGTAGTTGCATTATTTGAGTTTATGCTACATGTTTCCACTAGGCCAGAACCAATTACAATATTTTACATAATGATAATTTTGAATAGTGAGAATTTGAATATATATATATATATATATATATATATATATATATATATATATATATACCCACTTGGGGTATCTATCATTTGCACTAATCAGAACCTAGCTGTATTCTCATTTCTAGCAGTTGCTCATAGTTTTGCTATGTGGCTAATTACATAATGAACAGCCAGCATCCACATTTATAGAGTAATCTGATGTTTTCTTAAGTACGTGATGAGTTGGGTCTTAATATGGCATATGGATTCTCTGTCATCCTTTTAATATTATTTGTAATAAAGCTGTTTTTAGTGCTCTACAGCCAGTGTGTTGCAGGCTTACATTGGGATCTCGAACATAAAGTTCTCCCAGGATTTTGACTATGAGCCAGATAA
>JAJPUD010010419.1:39398-54740 GCA_023553655.1 Myrmecobius fasciatus
TGAAGACCAAGAAAAAAGAAAATTCTTGTCACTGAAGTCCTTAGCATTGTCAAATGTCTCAACATCAGAAATTGATAGGATTTTGTCTATAGAAAAAACAGGTACTCTGCCCAGAAGCTGGTGGAGCAGTGGACAGTGTCAGGGATGTCAAATTTCAATTCCCACCTCCAAATCCAACTAGTTATATGGTCCTGGACATTTACTCTCTGTGTCCCTCAGTTTCTATAACTGTAAAATGGGAATAATTGAACCTACCCCTCAGGATTGTAAGCATCAAATATACACAGTGTTCCTCTTAAGATCTACCTGTCCCTTAAAATGCTCTCTTTCCATCTCTTCTACTGTGCCTCCTCCATAATTAACAAGAATGCTTTTATCTTAATTATAATTCCCTTTCGCTCCACTTTTCTGAAATGGACTGTGAGACCTGCCTCTCCCTCTTGATTACACTACATCCCTGACCACCCTTTCCAATACCAGTTGAATTTTCAGTTATTCATTTTTTCCTTTGACTATTAGGGGGTCTCCACTGGTAGGAGATTTGAAATATTCCTAGTTCTTATTACTCTTCCTCTACCACTATCACTCCTTTGAAGTCCATGTTATTCAAATTTATCATCCAGTGCAAATTTTCATGGGTTTTATCCATCAATGCCCATTACATTCTCCTTTCTTCCCCATTGAGTTCAGTCCCTGGTTCATGGTCTTTCCCAACCACAACTCTAGCTCTCATACTAGGGGATCTCAGCATACAAATGTATGCACAGTCCAATATGCCCTAACCTCTCTGTTCTTCAATCTATTTGTTTTCCTACTTATCCAATTTACCTCAGATATACAGAAGGATTGTCAAGACTTTGATCTTGCCATCAACCACAAATGTTCCACTTCTATGTCTATAAATGCTAAAATTCGTTTATCCTATCATCACACATCATATCATATATCAATTATCATATTACGCTCACCATCTTCCTTCTCCACTTTAATGAATGAAGCTAGAGGAAATCAGGAGACAATGATGACTTGGATCCACTACAAATTTATATAATATAATCTCAGAAAAAAGATGAAAAAAGAAAGAAGAATAAAACTAGTTCTTGCTCCCAAGAAGTTCACATTGTAACAACATGACAATGATGAAAACATGAAAATATTTATGTAAAAACAAGATAGATAGATGGATTAATGGATAGATAGAATGATAGGGAGATACATTTTAAATAGATGAGATAGATAAGATAGGATGATAGTTAAATAGATTAAATGGATTAGATTGATTGATCGATGTATGGATAGGTGGATGGATGAGTAGATGGATGTATGGATGGATAGATAGAAAGATAGATAGATAGATAGATAGATAGATAGATAGATAGATAGATAGATAGATAAATAGATAGATAGATAACTGACTTAATTAAAGATCATTTTAGGGGGAAGGCACTAGCATTAAAAGGAATCAGGAAGGGTTTCTTGAAAATATGTAATATTTTAGCTGGGCCCAGAAGCCAGGAAATGGAGATGAGGAAAGAGAGCATTCCAGGCAGTGAAAAAGGCATGAAATCATCAATACAGAATGTTTTGTTTAAGGAGAAGCAAACAGGCCAGTATAGCTAGATCACAGAGTAAAGATCATAGAGCAGGTAAGGAGGAAGACTACCAAGGAAGAAAGAAAGAAAGGGTACTGTGGCCTATAAATGCAAAGCAGAGAATTTTATATTTGGTCCTCGGGTAATAGGAAGCCATTGGAGTTCTGGAAGGGAGATGATCAGATCTGTGCTTTAGGAAAATCACTTTGGTAACTGAATGGAGGATAGACTGGGGAAAAAGAAACTTGGGGCAGAAAAACCAAAGAGAAGAATATTACAAATAGTCCAATGTGAAATTATGAGAGCCTGAACCAGGGTGATAGAATTAAAGGAAGCATATACAAGAGATGAAAGTATATCAACAGGCTTAATAAGTTATTAGATATGCTGAGTAAGAGAGAGGGATGTCCAGGATGACACTAGATTGCACAACTGGATGATAGGAAGAATAGTGATAATAGTTGCATTAAGAGTATTGAACAGGACTCAAATGACCTTACTGGAGAGAGTGAGGCTGGTGACTTTGCACAGCCCTGCCTCATTTAAATCCAATTCATTTACAAGTCAAGACATTACCCTCTTGATGTCATTGGTCCTTTTCAAGAATGAAAGATAAGCAATTGAACAGTAAACACAGAAGTTAGGAAGAAGGGAGGGTTTTTCAGTTTTAGACATGTTTAAGTTTAAGATGTCAATGCAATATCCAATTAAGATTGTCCAATTGGCAGTTGGAGATTCAAGACTGTTTCCTCCTCTTTAAAAATCTATTTTCCCTTTTAAGTCACCATCCTGAATTTCTACTCCCCTTTTTGACTATACTCTATGAGAAAACTAACTCTTCTAATGTACTAATAGATTTCTACTTCTTAACATTGTGAAATCAAACTTGACACCACTGATTAAATGAAACTGTTCTCTCCAGAGCTACCACTTATGTGCCTTTTGCCTATCAGCAGCTTTGATCATCTTTTCCTAAATAGTCTCTCTTCTCTAGGTTTTCATTACAATGCTTTATCCTGGTTCTACTCCTGTCTCATTACTCCTTCTCAGTCTCCTTTGCTGGTCCTTCATCCATGTCACACCTTCTATCCACAATTATTTGCTGAGATCTATCCTGGTATTCTTCTCTCCCTTTAATCTATCTCACTTGGTTATCTCCTAAGCTCCTAAGGATTCAGTTATTATCTTTATACACATAATCAATCCCCAGATCCTACTCTCATTTTTGAACTCATGCTTCATCACCTTCTGTCTTTTTAACATCTCATCTTCCCCCCCAAAATCAGCTTTTTCTCAACTTTCCCTTTATTGCCAAGGGCACCAGTATCCTCCTAGTCATCTATATTCACAATTAAGTCATACTGAATTCCTTTTTCAAACTCATTCCACATGTCCAGTCTGTTTTCAAGTGTTCTCGTTTCTATCTTCACTAAATTTCTCATATAAATACCCTTCTCTCCACTCACAAGCTATCACTGCAGTTTAAGATTTTATAACCTCACACCTGAACAATCATAATAGCACAATTCCTTCTGGTTGTTTTCCTGCCTCAGGTCTCCCCACTTCAGAGCATCCTCCCTTAAGCTGCCAAAATGATTTTCCTAAAGCAAGAAATAGCAATGTCACCATTCTACCCAATATATTCCAGTGGCTTCCTATCACCTCCATGATCAACTATTAAATTCTCTGGTTGGCACATAAAATCTTCATAATCTGATCCCATCCTGCCTTTTCAGTCTTTTTTATCCCTTACTTCCTACCAAGAATTTAAAGACACAGCTACACTGTTCCACTTGTTCCTTGAACACTCCATCTTCTGATTCCATTCCTTTTCACGACCTGTCCCCTCCCTGAATTCTTTCCCTCCTCATCTCTATGTCTTGATTTCCTAGCCTCCTTCAAGATAGCTTAAATATCCCCTTTCTTCAAGAGGTCTTTCCAATTCCTGCCCCTTACATTTGAATTAATCTGCCATTTCATGGTATATATCTCATATATACATACTTATTTGTGTTTTCCCCATTAGAATTCCTTGAGGGCAGAAAAGTATTATTGCCTTTATTATATTTCAAGCCTTTACAAAAATGCCCAACAGCTAGGAAGCACTTGCTAAATGCTTAATTACCCTCTTCTTAATGAAGATGAATTATCAACTGTTTTATCATGGCATCCTAGGGACCACTGGATTTTTCCAGTTTGAGAATATTGATTTTTCTACTTGTATTCCTAACTTTTAGCACATAGTAAGAGTTTGATAAAATGCTTTTTCATTCATTGGCAAGTAAACCAGTCTTTCATTACATAAGGCATAGGATAATACTATAACTTAAAGATGCTTTAAAAAACAGAGAAATGAAGTCCCTTATAAACCAAAATGAACATTTTTTCCTGTCCTCTAGACAAGTTTTAATAGGTTTTTAATAAGGTTTTAAGCAAGTTCCCTACAAAATAGGTTAGCTACAACATATTCTCACATTCTTATATTCTCATTCTCTCTCCCTTTCTCCTCTCTCTCTCTTTTTTTCTCTCTTTTTCTCTCTCTTTTTCTTTATTTCTCTGTCTCTGTCTCTCTCTCCTCTCTCTCTGTCTCTCCTTCTCTGTCTCTCTTTTTGTTTCTCTGTCTATCTCTCTGTCTCTCTCATTCACACATACACACACACACACACACGCATGCACGCATGCACATAGGAGAGAGAATTCAATAGGAAATAATAGTATACCAAGAAATGACAATTTTAAAAAGAGAAATCAAGAAAAAAATTCCTTTCAAGGAAGTCAGCTGATCTGGATGGTGGAGGCTGGGCATGCTCATAATTGAGTTATTTTAACTGCTACCCTTTTGAAACTCACATTTGCCCATCATTGATCCTCTGTGTCTCATATCCAGCCTACAAGTTGAGGGAAAGTATTAACTACTATTGATCTTCTATAAGACAATTGGAAAAGACTGAAAAAATTAATTTGAGATGGGACTGAGGAGACCAAGGAGACCAGACTATGAGGGAGGATGAGAGAAGGAGGTCTCACACAAGGAGGGCTAGAATCACAGACCAATAAGTGGGAAAATCAGAGCTCAGTTGTGCCAGAGGAAGAACTAATTGGCTGTATACAAAACTGCTCTCTAGACCCTTAGAGAAGGGGCTCTCCATGTTAATGGAGGTTAAAGGAAGAGAGAGGAGGAGATGGCCCGAAACTGCCTGGGAGGATACTTGCTCCCTCCAGGGAATTGCCAGCTGGCTGGCTGAGCAGGATGCTCCAGTTCTGGCTGGCAGCAGCTCCTTAAGCAGTTCCACAGCCTCTGCTGCCCCTCTGTGGTCACTGCACCTGTGACCATCCTCCATTTCCTCTCCTCTCTTTTCTGGGGAATTTATGACTTGCAGCACAGTGATGACTCTTCATACAAAGTTGGCTATGGGGCTGTGAATAACAGAGCATGGTCATTATTATTCATTATTATTAAGGACACACAAATGTCACTTGCCCATCTTCCAGACCTTTTATAAAGCCTCTTGCTGATTCATCCACAGAGAAACAGCAGTAATTATGACTGGGGAAAATGTAATGTGACCTAAGGGTACCTGATTCCATTAATATAAAGATCATTCACCAACCACTTCCCAAATCATTTTACACTGGAAAAAAGTAACTCAAAGTAACCCTCCATTTTCCCCATCAAAACTTCTACCTACACCTCTGCAATAAGATCATTTTTAAAAAGAAAGCTAGAAATCACTAAAAATACAACACTCATTGGCCACAGATACTGTGTCTCCTATACAGCCAAGAAAATGAATTGGAAAAGGGAATAACAGTAACTGCATCACTGTGACAAGTGGCTAAAACAATCAGAGTTCAATAAAGCAATTTTTCAAGAGCATTTCATACTCAGTCTCTGGAGAAGCCACCCAAGAGGCAAACCTCTTACTCACTGCTTCCAGATTAAGTAGTTTCTAATGAGCCAATATTTTCTGGCAGAATAGTTTCCAGTATGTCTAAAGAAATTTCCACAGTAATTGAGTTGAAGGGGAAATAACAAAAAAAATAAAAGATGTAGCTAACTCAGGATACAGAATATAAGATCTTAGAAGACATAGACTATTTCATTTTTGTCTTTACTCCTGACACATAGTAGGCACTTTAAATCTTTTTTATTTATTTCAATAGAAAGCACAGTAGACTTGGAGTCAGATCTTAGTTCACATTCTAGGTCTGTTGCTTAAGCATCACTTACTCTCAAGGTTCGAATAAATGGAGAATACAATGACCTCTAAAGTCATTTCCAGCTCAAAATATAAGATCTTATGAAGTTACTTGTCAGGTTTTCCAGAATAGGAAAAAGAGAATTGAAAGAAGTTAATAGCCTCTACTTCAATATTTGTCCACTTTTGCCCCAAATCCAATTCTGGATATATGTTGTCCCATTGCAATAGGTGCTCTTTGAAATCAAGAACTATTTTTGCCTAACTTCATGTTCACATCTCTTAGTTATCATAGAGGCTGGAACAGAAGAAGTATTTAACAAGTTCTTGTTGTCTTATAAATGGTAAATTTTAATGAGCATAATAGTTTCATAAAATTTTAAACATTATAGAAACATAAGGTTGTTGGTTTTGTGTTGTTGTGGGGAGACATGGAAAATAAATGGAATTTCTCAGATCATCTAGTCCAACTCCATCCCTACAAATGGGAAAATAGAAGCAGGAGAGGTGATTTGCCCATCATCACACAACTGTCTTCATACCTAACCAAGCTTGAACTAGAACTCAAATTTTATGACTTCCAGTCCAATGTTCTTCTCATTAAATCTTATTCTCCCCCAGTTAAGAGGAGAAAAGTAAACTTAAAAAAACAGGAATGAATGAAGAAGTTAGAAGGGAAGATGAATTGGCCATTCTCAAAGATCTTTTGCTTCTTTAAACAAATTCATTAAAAGCATGCAAAAATACTCACCAGGATTCAGTCGTTCTCTGTAAACCCACTTCCTATGTTCTTATGTCTCAAATTGGTCTTCCTGCCTTAGTCTCTCTCTCTCTCCCTTTCTCCCCCTCTCTCAAGCTGCTCTCTGCCCTCTGTCCCCTTCTCCAAGTGTATTAACTTCTCTGCTCTGAAGAGCAATAAAGCATAGAAATCAAATGCATCTTGAAGTACAATCCTAGGCCCTTGAAATACCACTATAACTCATCACTAATAACACACCTGAGTTAGAGAATGGAGGGGTAAGGGGAAGAGAAGAACTTATAGTTTCAAGGCCACTATTTTCGAAGTAATATCTATGGGGCAGCTAGGTGGTACAATGGATAGAGCACCTGCCCTGAAGTCAGGAGGACCTAAGTCCAAATATAGTCTTAGACACTTAACACTTCCTGGCTGTGTGACCCTGGGTAAGTCACTTAACCTGAATTGCAGGGGGAAAAAAAGAAAAACAAAGTTATATCTCTTATGAATTTTGTAACTAATTCTATTGAAATCAAATTTTGTAACCAAAATTATTTCTACTTCCCTCCTCCCTCCCATGCATCACTATCTGGCCCTTATAAATTAAAGAGTGGATGCTAAACAGCATTGATGGAGGGGGTCTTTCACTGAGAGTTTGATGTACAGTTGAAATAATAGGCTTTAAATGTATATACATATAACTAATTTTACATATGTGTCTAACATATATGCATATGTATGCATGTGTTTGTATATGTATATACATAAACATTTTGGAAATGTGAATTACAAAGTTGATTTGAAGTCCCATTTCATGCTTTTTCTCTTAGGCTATAAGTACTGGTTATTATCATTCTGCCTCTGGCAGAACTTCATATATTCTGTGTGTATTTTAGAGATTGGGAGATTAAGGAATTTGGTTTGGTTTGGTTTGGTTTACACAGATACATAGTCTATATAAGTTCAACCTCCATGTTGTAAGTTTACAGGGTACAAAATCCTCATTCAATGAAATGAAAATAATCATTTACATTTGTAAGGCACTTAATTTCACAAAACACTTTTCACTTTGTCATCTTACTTAAATTCTTGAAACCAACTTGTGACAATCATAGAGAAATGACATTTGACAAGAAACTAAGGCAGAGAGAGCCAGTATGTCAGAGGTGCTCCCTGAACTCAGAACTTCCTGACCAAGGTGAGCTCTCTGTCTACTACTCCACATAACAAAAATATAGGAAAAGTCAGATGAATGGGGAAGAAAAATAGTTACAACTATGGCTTAAGGGGGAAAAATCTCAGAACTGAAGGAGACATCAGAAATTATTTCATCTATGGGAAGTGTGTCTCATTCTTTTTCTACTTCAACAGAGAAGCCTCAGTGATCCAATAGGTAAGAGTGCTGGGCCTGGTGTGTCAGGAAGACCTGGATTCAAACCTGGACCCAAAAACTACCTATTTGACTGGGCAACTCACTTAACCTCTTTTTTCCTCAGTTTCCTCAATTGTAAAATGGCTATAATAACACCTGCCTCCCAGGGTTGTGTTGAGTATCAGAGGAGATGTTTCTAAAAGCAAATGGCACGTACAAGTGCTTATTCCCTCCCATCTCTTTTACAATGGATGAAGTAAATAGGATTGAGAGTAATTCTCAACATTTGTGGGAAGTACATGCCTTCCAAATCATTACTTTTCCCATCATGGTTTTGATATATCATGGGTTGGCATAAGAAATTAAATGGGAATTTTGGGGGAGTTGTATGGAAACCACAAACAACACAGAGAATAATACCAGTCTTTTTTTTAATTTTATTTTAATAGTATGTTATTTTTTTCAATTGCCTATAAAGATGTTTTCAACATTCATTTTTGTAAGGTGTTTTTCTCCCTCCCTACCTTACCTAGGTTATATATGTACAACCATTTTTAACATACTTCCATGAGTTATGTTGGGAAAGAAAAATCAGAACAAAAGGAAAAAAACACAAAAAAGAAAATGAAACAAACAAAAGAGGTGATAATAGTTCTGTATTCAGTCTCCATTGTTCTCTCTCCATGTAGATGTAGATAGCATTTTCCATCCAAAATCTATTGAAATTGTCTTGGATAACTGCATGGCTGAGAAGACCTAAATCTATCATAGCTAATCATCACACCATCTTCCTGTGACTGTGTTCAGTGTTTCCCTGGTTCTGCTTACTTTACTCAGCATCAGATCATGTAAATTTTTCCAGACTTTTCTGAAATCAGCCTACTCATCATTTCTTATAGAACAATAGTATTCCATTACATTCATATACCATAACTTATCCAGCCAATTCTCCAAATGATGGACATCCATTCTATTTCCAATTCATTTCTACCACAAAAAGGGCTGCTACAAACATTTTTGCACATGTGGTTCCTTTTCCTTCTTTTGTGATCTCTTTGGAACACAGACCCTATAGAGACAGTGCTGGATCAAAGGGTAGCCCTTTGGACATAGTTCCCAGTTGCCCTCCAAAATAACTGGGTCATTTCACAAACTTCACCAACAGTGTATTAGTGTCCCAAATTTCCCATATCCCCTCCAACAAAAAAATTATCTTCATCATTATCTTTTCCTATTGTCTTAGCCAATCTCATAGGTATAAGATTATGATCAAATATTTAATCCAAATTTTACAATAAGATGTAAACACCCCATAAAAGAAAAAAATTTTAAATGCAGGCTTCTTCTCTTGTATGAAGGGAGAGACAAAAAAAATTTACACAGATTTTCTAGATCAAAATGGTACTGTGTCCCTAACCCATGTGATATAGAAGGGATAACTGTATTACTCTTTGCAGACAGGAGCAGCAAGATAATAGCAGGCCCACCTAAAAGGATTGGAGAAAAGAAAAACTCCTGCAAAGGAGAGAAGATAACATAGTTCAGGATCTTTATGATACAGAGAATAAGGAAGGTATATAAAGAAAAATTCTCACAGATACTCTGAATTTAGTAGCCTTTTCCCAATTTCTTGACTTAAACTCTCCTCATCTCCTGGTTTATTAATGTTAAAAACATTTCCTCCTTTGGGCAAAGCCCCAGTTTTTGAACTCTGACTAGAAGAACAGGAAGCTAACCTAAGCTAACTAGGGTTAATAAGATCATAGCTCTTAAGATTGAAGGAACCTTAGAAACTACTTAATTTGTCATTCTCATTTTACAAATTAAGAACTGAGGCCTAGAGAAATTAAACGACTCATCCATAGCTGCATAGGTAGTACAGTACCTGAGTCAGGATAAAAAAGCAGGTTTTCTGATTCCAAAGCCAATGCACTTTTTCCTCTGGTAGGAAAGCAGAGGACTTTCCTGAATAAGAAACTCAAGAGTTAATGGAAAAAGTCTAGAGGAGGGAACCATGATACAGATAAGGATCAAATGTTAGGGATGGTTTCATTCATGATACTAAGCTTTGAATTATAACCATAAACTGTACCTAGATGCCATAATAAAAATTGAACAAATATGTATTTATTTAGCTAAGTGGATTAATTTAAGTAACTAAGCAAAGGACTAAAGCCCCTGAACTGCTCATCTTGGCTTCTGTATTGATCATATTACTACACTACATCATCACACTAAATCTCCATTAGAAGCTCTAACTATTCTTTGACTGCTAAATTCTACCTGTTAATCAGAATCCCTTCTCACTTTTTCATATAGCCAGCCATTTTTTGTGAAGATTTGTGCCTTCAGGTACTCCATTTCCTAAGAAATAAAAGCTAATAAAAAGCAAATTGAAATTAGTATAATCTTAATTTTGTGTAATACAGAAAGAAATAAATTAAGATATAACATATTCAGATTTGACTTTATAAGGTCAAAAGCTCATCCATTACATATGAATCAAATGAATATGAATTCTTCCTTATGAATAAATTCCTTTATGTATGTAACAGGCTGCTACTGGAGAGAGAGAGAAGCAGTTGGTCCCTGAGAGAGTCTTCTATTGCAAAAGAGTTGTTGTCACTCATGAGCTCCCATCTGTTAAGCTTTGCATCATTTATCAGCCAGTAAAATTTAACGAGCTTTCAGCAAAGGGTATTTACTAAGGTAGGATAGTAAAGACAGTTGTTACAGAAACATTCCCCAAATTAAAAGTTAATTCTCCCTTTGCATATGCCTGGTAACTAAGGAGAGTAGATTCAAACTTATAGAACTGTATATAGGGTAAGCTCACTGTTCTTTTTTTTAATAATCAGAAAGACAGTTTTATTTTTGTCCAAAAATATAACAGCTCATATTTCTATGATACTTTAAAGTTTAAAAACAAAGCACTTCTCATAACAGAGAGATAGTATAGGTAGGTATTATAATATTTTCATTTTACTAAAGAACTGAAGGTTCAGAATAGTTAAATAATTTTCACAGATAGGAATCCTAAAAGACTCTAACAAGTCTTCTGATTCCAAAACTAGTTTCCCTTTCATCCTATGCTACCTTTAATTCTATTTTATTTTTCCAAATACATGCAAATATAATTTTCAATATTCATTTATGTGAGACTTTGTGCTCCAGATTTTTCTCCTTCCCTATCTTTCCTCCCCCTTCCCAAGACAACAACCAATCTGATAGAGGTTAAACGTGCAATTTTTTAAGCATATTTCTATGTGCAAGAAAAATCAGATCAGAAGGGAAAAATCCACAAAAAGGAAAAAGAAGAAATCAAACAACAACCACAACAAAAAATAAAATATTATATTTAGTCTCCACAACTCTCTCTAGATGAGTGTGTCTCTTTCCATCCCAAGTCTATTGCAATTGCCTTGAATCACTGCATTGGTGAGAAGAGCCAAGTCCATCATAATTGATCATCACAATCTTATTATTGCTATGTAAGTCGTTCTTTTGGTTCTGCTCACTTCACTTAGCATCAGTTCATATAAGTTTTTCCAGGCTTTTCTGAAATCATCCTGCTGGTTTTTTCTTATAGAACAATAATATTCCATGACATTCATATACCATAATTTATTCAGCCATTCTCCAATTGATGGGCATACTTGCCACCACAAAAAGAGCTACCATAAACCTTTTTGCACATGTGAGTCTTTTCCCCTCTTTTGTGATCTTTTTGGGATACAGACTCAGTAATGGCTCTGCTGCATCAAAGGTTATACACAGATTGATAGCCCTTTGGACATAGTTCCAGTTTGCTCTCCATAATGGTTGGATCGGTTCACAGTTCCACCAACAATGTATTAGTGTCCCTGTTTTCCTACATCCCCTCCAGTATTCATCATTATCTTTTCCTGTCATCTTAGCCAATCTTACAGGTGTGTAGTGGTACCTCAGAGTTGTCTTAATTTGCATTTCTCTGATAAATAGAGAAACCCTTTGTTTCCTTTTTTGGAGTAATTATTAGGTTGCCCTTAAGAATAGTTCTATTCAGGAGGCAATTAAGTGGCTTAGTGGTTAGATTGCTAAGCCTTGAAGCAGGAAGATTTGAGTTCAAATGTGACCTCACATACACTGGGGATGTTGCTTAATCTGTTGGAGAAGGAAATGGCAAACACTCCAGTATTTTTGCCAAGATAGACCTTTGGCAAGTATTGGCATGCTATAGTCCACAGAGTCATGAAGAGTAGGACATGGTTGAATAACAATATAGCTGGATTCTTAGGGTCAATACCCTAGCAGACTCCTGATGCTATCTTGAATTGTCTACTCTCAGTGTAGACTCTCAAACTCTCATTTGAATGCAGTGTCTTTGATTGTACAATCGTTCCAATGACTGTGATCAATGGCAGAGGTTGGGGGGAAGTACAACGCTCCCCATACCTCTTTTCCTTGCTGCTCTCTTGGATAGCTATAAATATTTGCCTCCTTGAGGTACTCCTGAGCCTGCAGGTTCTTGAGGTTTGATTACTTTTCTACTGGACATTTAGCTTCAGAACTGGCTTCTGTGTGTTTGATTCTTTCATAGGACAAGAAGTAGAATTCAGCTAATCCTTTTGCATAGCAAAATGAAAATTTTTTAGTCAAGTTAAAATGACTAAATTATACTTTATAAAGAGATCACAGAATATAAACCATTTTGTTTACATATTTAAAACTTCATTAAGTTAATCAATTGATTAATTGGGGAAGGGGAGAAAAGCCCACCATTATATAGGCAGGTTTTAAACTCTCTATATTTAAAATTCAAACTATTTCAGCTTCTTGGTAAAATTCAAAGTACTCATTTAGAAGTCCTGACTAAAATTAATAGAGACATTGCCAAGAAGAAAAAAATTGGAGTACATATTTCAAAGTCCTATAAACATGATCAGGTGAATCAGTACAGAACATTCACAAATGATTTTTAAAAAAAAGATTAGTTGGCAGATATTGTTATCAGCATGTGTGTTTAGAAGGCTGAACAGTATGACTCAACATCTTTTTCATCCATCTGTTTTACTTATATGCATCACATAATGTACTGGGCAGTTTATTTTAAAAATCTAATTGCCAAACAGTCTTTTAAATTGCTTCTTTTGAAATTGTGACTAGATATTAAATGGAAAGAGAAGACAAAAATTTTAAATGTTCTATAAGTAGTATGGCCATTTGTGTTCAGAAAACAGAACTTAATGAATGATAAAAGTGGACAGATTATTAGAAATTATATATTTCAATTCTCTCATTTTATAGATGAAGAAAATTAAATGAAGATATAAGTGACTTGCTTAAAACCAGACAACTAGTCCATGGACCAGAACTCACCAAGACTGAAATTCTAGGTGACTGGCAAAAGGAGATACTCCTTTTTAAAATATAGCTTTTATAGTTAATGATGAATGTTGGAGGGGTTGTGGGAAGGCTGGGACACTGATGCATTGTTGGTGGAGCTGTGAACGGATACAGCCATTCTGGAGAACAATTTGGAGCTATGCTCAAAAAGTTATCAAACTGTGCATACCCTTTGACCCAGCAGCATTTCTATTGGGCTTATATCCCAAAGAAATCATAAAGGAAGGAAAAGGCCCCACATGTGCAAGAATGTTTGTGGCAGCCCTTTTTGTAGTGGCTAGAAACTGGAAATTGAATAGATGCCCTTCAATTGGAGAATGGCTGAATAAATTATGGTATATGAATGTTATGGAATATTATTGTTCTGTAAGAAATGACCAGCAAGATGATTTCAGAGAGGCCTGGAGAGACTTACATGAACTGATGCTGAGTGAAATGAGCAGAACCAGGAGATCATTATACACAGCAACAACAGTACTATATGACGATCAATTCTGATGGACATGGCTCTCTTCAACAATGAAATGTTTCAAACCACCTCCAATTGTTCACTGAAGAGAGCCATATACACCCAGAGAGAGGGATGCGAAATGTGGACCACAACATAACATTCTCATACTCCTTGATTGATGTTTGCTTACATTGTGTTTCCTTTATCTGATATATCGTTCGTGTAGATAAGATTTTTCTTGCACACCAATGATAAGTTTGGAAATATGTATACATATATTCGATTTGCCAATATTTTAACATAATTAACATGTAGTGGATATCCTGCCATCTAGGGGGAGGGGTGGGGAGTTGGGGGGAAAAATTTGTAACGGAAAACTATGTAAGGGTTATTGTTGAAGAATTACCCACACATATGTTATTCAAATAAAATAAAAATTAAAAAAAAAAATAAATAAATAAAAAATAAAATATAGCTTTTATTTTCCTTTTGCAAGGCAATTGGGGTTAAGTGACTTACCCAGGGTCACACAGTTAGGGAAAGTTGTATTAGAAAGTGAATTTGAACTCAGATTCTTCTGATTTCAGGGCTGGTGCTTTATCCACTGTGCATCTAGTTACCCATTAAGTTAAACTCAGTAGTGGGAGGATAAGTTACTCATTACTGAGTAGAAGAAAATTGAAGGATTGGTTAGATGATTATCCTAGAAACAGGAGAACATTGTTCATGGTAATAGCATTATTTTAATAACGATCAACTGAGAAAAACTTAACTGTTCTCATAAAAATAGTGATCTAAGACAACTCCAAAGAACTTATAATGAAAAAAGCTATCCACCTCTAGAGAGAACTGATGAACTCTGAGTGCAGATTTATTTTTTAGTTTCTTTATTTTTCTTGGTTTTTTTCCTGTGTGGATTTTCTTTTGCAAATGTCTAATATGAAAATTTGTTTTTATATAACTTTACACGTATAATCAGTATCATCTTGTATGTCTTCTCAAGGAGTGAGGGAGGGATTAGAGGAAGGGAAATAATGTGGAACTTAAAATTTTAAGGAATAAAAGTTTTTTTAATGTATATATAATTGGGAAATATTTAACAAAACAAATAAAAATATCTTAAAGAAGGGACTGCATAGTTTAGGCAAGAGGAAGTAAGAATCTGAATGAGAGCAGTAGTTGTGTAAAAGAGAAGGAAAGTATATAAATATATTGAATAATCACCAAAAATCCATTTGGTTTTTTTGGCACATAAACCTAACCTTTAAGCTAATGTGAACATGACATCAAACTGTGTTTTATTTGGTAAAGGAATAAATTGGTGTCTGAAGTCAATTCCTAAATGTTGCAAAATGATTAAATCAATACAATATTCTATCAAACTTCTATATCAAACTTATATATATCAAACGTCTATATTAAACACGCGCACACACACACACACACACACACACACACACACACACACACACACTCACACACTGATATTTCTTTGGGTGATTTCTAGCCAAGATATTTAACTGACAGCCTAAGACGTCTGTTAGAGTAGGTGATTGACTAGCGGCAAAGTCTATCTAATGGACAGCTGTTAACAATTCACAGGCTAC
>JAJPUD010010420.1:5637-25175 GCA_023553655.1 Myrmecobius fasciatus
ATATATATATATATATATATATATATATTATCTTACATTTCTGGAGTTCTCTTTTCCAGGGCTACTTCTGCAACTACCTGTGACATCCATAATTTCAATTCTCAGAGGGAAGTTGATTATTTCTTTCCTCAGAGTGTAGGGGTAACCCATGGGAAGTTAACTACTCTAATATAAAAACACAAGAATCTCCATCTGTGTACTCATTGATTAGCAAATGGAATTAATTAGCTTGTTAGAAATGTTATTGACTACATAAGTATAGTAGAGACTATTGTATAGAAAATTGTTCCACTAATACATACAGAGTTTAATGGAAGCCAAAAACAAAGTACAATAACGGTAAGGCATGCATATACATGAGATATATGGCAAAAGAGTAAACTCAGAACTAATGTTTGTTAGGGGCTCTCTTTTGAGTATATCATTGGTAATCTTTTTCTGGTGCAAAGAGTGTAAACTTCATACAGCTGCTTCCTCCCTCAAGTGATCATCTTTCTTCATCCACACTTTTCTTTAGGCTGTCTCTTCCCAATTTAGGCTGAATTCACTATTTGCAACTTGATCCATCATTATCAATAAAGGAAGAGGAGTTGTAAGAAGGTATAGATCTACACTAATGCCATTATAATAGCTTTCAACAACCTAGCTCTAGAAGCTTCATTACTTTGGTTCTAGACTGCCTTCTGTTGATATTTTTTTAAACCCTCAAAAGTTTACTCATCTCATTCAATTACTTCTTCAGTCATATTTATGTAAATATGTTTTCTTGACTACTCTTTTTTCAGAATAGGATGAAAGATATTGATGTTCTGGCAAATCCATTTGGAAAAAGTTGGGAAAATCTAAAAATTTTAAGACAAAAAGGACCTTACAGATCTTATTTATTCTAAGACTAGAGTACTGTCTCATCTCCATTTTAGAAATATTTTGACAAGAGCCAATATTCAGTTTATAAATCATCAAAGAATAGGAATAATGAGTTATCAAAAGAAGAATTCAAAGTTACTAATAGACACATTAAAAAGTTTAAATCACTATTGATTAGAGAAATTAAGATTAAAATAATTCTGAGATTCTTCCTCATGGATATCATATTGGCAAGTATTACAGAAAAAGGAAATGACAAACTCTGGAGGAAATGTGGAAAAATTGAGAACATAATGAGCTGTTGGTGAAAGTGTGTAATAGTATAGAACAATACCACTAGTAGATCTATGTCCTAAAGAGATTTTAAAAAAAGAGAAAAGGACCTATTTTCACAGAAATATTTATAGTACCTTTTTGTAGTGGCAAAGAATTGAAAATTGAGGGAAGGATCATCCAATTGGGAAATGGCTGAACAAGCTGTGGTATATGCTTTTCATAGAATACTATGGGGTTATGAGAAATGACTGGCAGGACAATTTCAGAGGAATCTATAAATTTATATGAAATAATGAAAAGTGAAGTGAGCAAAATCAAGAAATTTCTGGTTTCTAATGAGTATGTGTATTTTCTTTGTTATGTGTAATATAGAAATATATTTTGCATGACTTCACAGGTATAATCAATATTATATTACTTCCTTTCTTAAGAGCTAAGGAAAAAGTGGAAAAGAAAGAAAGAATATGGAATTCAACATTTTTAAAATCCTTGTAGCTTTTAAAATTTAAATAATTTTAACAAAATAAGTAAAAGTACAATAGAGTGAAAAAAATATTTGGGAAATGTGAGAAGAGATGGTGTGGACCTCTGATTTCATTGCTATAGAGAATTCTTGATGAGAAATGTATCAATACTATAGCAGTTATAAGCTTGAAGAGTTGTTCAGGGATGCTGAGAAATTGTAATTTGCTTAGGATCACAGATTCAGTGTATGTCAGAAGTATGACTAGAGGACAAATATTTCTTATTCTAAGGATAGAGCTCTGTCCACCCAGCAATGCTGCCTGTGAAGGCTAGCACATAAATAATAGGTAGGAGAGAAGAGGCAGAGCCTAGAATTATGTTGTACAAATTAAATCTCTGCATATCAGCTTCCTATCAAACCAAGAAAGACTAATTCTCAGGGACATTCTGACTTTAAAACTTCTCATGAAGTTTTCCCTATAGAACACATTAAACACCTTTGAGAAGTCTAGAATTACTTTCCTTATATATTCTTTGTTCTTCTGAACAGGTATAGACACTAAGAAAAAGACTTAAATAGCAGAATGAACATCTGCCCAATCCAATCTGATGCTTTCCACATTCTTTCATTATTGTACTAATGAACACCACCTTCCTTTCCCAGACCCTTCTCCTCACAATCCAGGAGTATTTTCCTGCTCATTTTCTAGAGCTGGCACTAACTATAGTTGATAGAGACAGAGAAAGAGATCCAGAAATGGAGAGAGACAGAAAAAGAGAGAGGGAGAGAGAGAGAAAGAGAGAGAGAAAGAGACAGAGACAGACAGAGAGAGAGAAAGTAGGGTGTGAGTGAGAGAACATTTAAAATGCAGCAGATAAAGCCAGAAATGATTAATGGGAGCTTAACCTGGACTATGCCCTTTCAGTTCCATCTAATTCATTTGAATTGCATCAAAAAGCAGCTATTTTTATAGGTTTGTAACTTGACCAACATTTTCAGCTGAGGTTTATCACTGGAGTTTCTTTAGCTTCTAAATGGTCTAAAAGCTCAGCGTAGGAGCAGTTTTTGAAGGAACAATTTTCAAAATAGTGTAATATAATCATTTTTTTTAATCTAAGAAGCCTTGGTGTAACCTATTAGGATTTGGTTTATTGGTCCCTAATACTGGTTGATGGCTCAGGGTATTCCTAAATTCATCTCTTCCCTAGACCATAGGCAATCATTTGAACTATTGCTCTAGGTTGCTTGGCTAAAGGAAAAGCAACAAACTTCCATGCTTTCTTCATTTGGGGAAGTAACTCAGGTAGGGAAGAAGAACTATGTTCCCAACTTTATTTGTTTTAATTTGCATCTCTTTTGCATGCACGTGCTTTTCCCAGATTACCCTTCTCCTCTGTACTACTGAAATCACACAGGAGCCCTTTTCTTAATTAATTAGGGTATAATTAAACAGCTGGTACCCAAAACAGAAGCCTGAAAGACAGATCCATCTGTTCCATTGGGTGTCATATTGGAGAGGAGTTTCCCCAGTCCCTCTAGAATTTCACCTTGAGCATTTTTTTCTTTTGTAATTTGCAGCTTTTCCTTTTTTATGAATTGTTCCCATGATTTCACATAATAGTTTGACACACTGAAATTGGAACCCCTTCAGCACCTACCCAGAAAACATGCAAAAAAGCTTATGAAGAAAAGAAGGAAAATTATTTAGTAAAATTCTGATTGAGAAAAACAATAAAAAGTACAAATATACTTCCTTTATGAATTTAAACAGTGAGGCAGCAGTCCATGAATAAGGTTATGAATGAATGGAAAGTTGAAAAAATGGCTTACTAAGTACTAAACAATATGTTAAGTTGTAGGAATAAAAATATGAAAATGAGAAAATTCCTCACCTCCAAGAACTGACATCGTAATATGCAGAGACAATACACAAAGGAGGTTGACTAGAATACTATCTGAAGCCAAGAAAATCCAAAAGGAGCACCATTCTTAAAAGCTTATTTTGAGTGCGGAAAACCCGGGACTTTTAAAAAGAGGAATTCATTAATCTTCAAAGACATTTCAAGTCTATATATTACAAAGAGAAACTAACTGAAGATTTGGAATTTTCATATATGTAGTGAAGAGGAACCTTTCTTTTGAAAGAGTAGGCTCAATTATGAAGAAGGTATAAAGTGTTGGGGCAAATTCCATAGGGCCCAATTGGGTGGTAGGGAAAAAAGCTGCTCTATTTTCTTAAAAATTAAGTTTATGAAGTACAAAAGAATTTCCAGTATTTCCACTTCTAAAATAGACACATATTAGGTTGGATTGATGGCAGGTAGATGAGTAGATTGATGGATGAATAGATAAATAGATTGATAAGAAAATCAGAGAAAGGCAACACAATGCAAGCAAACATCAATAGAGATCATGAAAATGTTATGGTGTGGTCCATATTTCATATCCCAGTCTTTGGGTGTATATGGTCTTCTTCAGTAAACAATTGGAACTGGTTTGAGATCATTATTTGTTGCAGAGAGCCATGTCCATCAGAATTGATCATCATGTAATATTGTTTTTGCTGTGTATAATGATCTCCTGGTACTGCTCGTTTCACTCAGCATCAGTTCATGCAAGTCTCTCCAGGCCTCTGTGAAATCGTCCTGCTGGTCGTTTCTTACACAGCAATAGTATTCCATAACATTCACATAGCAAAATTTATTCAGCTACTCTCCAATTGATGGGCATCCCTTCAGTTTCAAGTTTCTAGCCACTACACAAAGGGTTGCCACAAACATTCTTGCACATGTGGGGCCCTTTCCCTCCTCTAAGATCTCTTTGGGATATAGGCCCAATAGAAACACTGCTGGGTCAAAGGGTATGCACTGTTTGATAACTTTTTGAGCATAGCTCCAAATTGCTCTCCACAATGGTTGGATCCGTTCACAGTTCCAACAATGTATTAGTGTCCCAGTTTTCTCACATCCCCTCCAGCATTCATCGTTATCTTTTCCTGTCATTTTAGCCAATCTGACAGGTGTGTAATGGTACCTCAGAGTTGTCTTAATTTGCATTTCTCTGATCCATAGTGAGTTGGAGCAACTTTTCATATGACTAGAGATGGTTTTAATTTCATCATCTGAAAATTGTCTGTTCATATCCCTTGACCACTTATCCATTGAAGGATGGCTTGAATCCTTATATATATATGAGACAATTCTCTATATATTTTAGAAATGAGGCCTTTATCAGAACCATTAAATGTAAAGATGATTTCCCAATTTGATGCTTCCCTCCTAAAGTTGTCTACATGAGTTTTATTTGAACAGAAAATTTTTAACTTAATGTAATCAAAATTATCTATCTGGTGTTCAATTAGGAGTTCCAGATCTTCTTTGGACATGAATTTATTCCATCTCCACAGGTCTGAGAGGTAAACTATACTACTTTCCTCTAATTTGCTTACAATGTCACTCTATATCTAGATCTTGAACCCATTTAGATCTTATCTTGGTATGGGGTGTTAGGTATGGGTCAAGCCCTAATTTCTTCTACAATAGTTTCAAATTTTCTCAGCAGTTTTTGCCAGATAGTGGGTACTTATCCCAAAAGCTGTGGACTTTGGGTTTATCAAACACTAAATTGTTAAAGTTATTATCTAGATTATACTGATAACCTATCCTATGCCACTGATCAACTGCTCTAACTCTTAGCCAGTACTAAATGGTTTTGATGACTGCTACTTTGTAATATAGTTTTAGATCTGGTACAGCAAGGCCACTTTCATCAGTCTTTTTTTGCCTTAATCCCCTTGAAACTCTTGACGTGTTGTTCTTCCAAATGAACTTTGCTACTATTTATTTCTAGATCTATAAAATAATTTCTTGGGAGTTTGATTGGTATGGAACTAAATAAGTAGATTAGTTTGGGTAGTATTGTCATTTTTATTATATTTGCTCAGCCTACCCAGGAGCACTTAATGTTTTCCAATTGATTAGGTCTGATTTTATTTGTGTGGAAAGTGTTTTGTAGTTTAGTTCGTATAGTTTCTGACTTTTCCTTGGCAGATAGATTCCCAAATATTTTATCCTATCATCTGTTATTTGGAATGGAATTTCTTTTTGTATCTCTTGCTGCTGAATTTTGTTGGTAATATATAAAAATGCTGATGATTTATGTGGATTAATTTTGAATCCTGCAACTTTGCTAAAGTTATGAATTGTTTCTAGTAGCTTTTTAGTTGAGTCTTTAGGGTTCTCTAAGTATATCATAATGTCATCTGCAAAGAGTGATAATTTGGTTTCTTCATTACCTACTCTGATTTCTTTTATCTCTTTTTCTTCTCTTATTGCTAAAGCTAACATTTCTAATACAATATTAAATAGTAATGGTGACAGTGGGCAGCCTTGTTTCACTCCTGATCTTATTGGGAATGGTTTTAGTTTGTCTCCATTACATATGATGCTTGCTGATGGTTTTAAATAGATGCTACTGATCACTTTAAGGAAAAGCCCATTTATTCCTATACTCTCTATTGTTTTTAATAGGAAAGGGTGTTGGATTTTATCAAAGGCTTTTTCTGCATCTATCGAGATAATCATATGGTTTTTGTTAATTTGGTTATTAATATAATTAATTATGCTGATAGTTTTCCTAATATTGAACCAGCCCTGCATGCCTGGTATAAATCCTACTTGGTCATAGTGTACTATCCTGGAGATGACTTTCTGTAATCTCATTGCTAATATCTTCTTTAAAATTTTTGCATCTATATTCATTAGGGAAATTGGTCTATAGTTTTCTTTCTCCGTTTTCACCCTACCTAATTTAGCTATCAACACCATATTGGTCTCATAGAAGAAATTTGGCAGTATACTTTCTGTCCCTATTTTCTCAAATAGTTTATATAGTATTGGAATTAATTGTTCTTTGAATGTTTGGTAAAATTCACATGTAAATCCATCTGGCTCTAGAGATTTTTTCTTAGGGAGTTGGTTAATAGCTTGTTCTATTTCTTTTTCTAATATGGGGCTATTTAAATAGTTTATATCCTCTTCTGTTAACCTGGGCAATCTATATTTTTGTAGATATTCCTCCATTTCATTTAGATTATCAAACTTACTGACATAAAGTTGGGCAAAGTAACTGCTAATTATTGCTCTAATTTCCTCTTCATTGGAGTAAAGTTCTCCCTTATCATTCTTGAGACCAACAATTTGATTTTCCTCTTTCTTTTTTCTGATCAAATTAACTAAAGGCTTATCTATTTGTTGTTTTTTTCATAGAACCAACTCTGTTTTATTTATTAATTCAATAGTTTTCTCATTTTGAATTTTATTAATTTCTCCTTTTATTTTTAGAATTTCCAATTTGCCATTTAATTGAGGGTTTTTAATTTGTTCTTTTTCTATTTTTTTTAATTGTAAGCCCAATTCGTTGATGTTTTCTTTCTCTATTTTATGCAAGTAAGCATCTAGAGATATAAAATTGCCCCTTATAATCACTTTGGCCGTATCCCACAAATTTTGGTATGTTGTCTCCTTATTGTCATTCTCCTGGATGAAATTATTGATTGTGTCTATGATTTGATCTTTCACCCATTCATTCTTCAGGATTAGATTATTTAATTTCCAAATAACTTTTGGCCTATTTTCTCCTGACCTTATATTGCATGATTTTTATTGCATCATGATCTGAAAAAGATGCATTAACTATTTCTGCCTTTCTGCACTTGATTTTGAGGTTTTTATGCCCTAACACATGGTCAATTTTTGTATAAGTTCCATTGGCTGCGGAGAAAAAATTAAACTCCTTTCTGTCTCCATTTAATTTCCTCCAAAGATCTGTCATACCTAACTTTTCTAACATTTTGTTTACTTCCTTATCTTCTTTCTTATTTATTTTGTGGTTCAATTTATCTAGTTCTGAGAGAGCAAGGTTGAGATCCCCCACTAGTATAGTTTGGCTATCTATTTCTTGTTGCATCTCTCTTAATTTCTCCCCTAGAAATTTGGATGCTATTGCACTTGGTGCATATATATTTAGTATTGATATTGTTACATTATCTATGGTACCCTTTAATAAAATATAGTTTCCTTCTTTATCTCTTTTGATTAGATCTATCTTGACTTTTACTTGATCTGAGATAAGGATTGCTACTCTTGCTTTTTTTTGTTATTCACCTGAAGCATAATAAGTTCTGCTCCATCCTTTTACCTTCATCCTATATGTGTCACTATGTTTTAGATGTGTTTCTTGTAGACAACATATTGTGGGATTCTGGTTTTTATTCCAGTCTGCTATCTGCTTCCGCTATATGGGATCGTTTATACCATTCATATTCACAGTTAGAATAACTAATTCTTTATTTCCTGCCATCTTATTTACCCAAGTTATGTTTTTCCCTTTTCTTTCTCCTTTCTCCTTTCCCCCTTCCTCAGTACTTTGCTTTTGATGACCCCCTCCCTCAAACAATCCACCATCCTTTAGATCTCCTCCCCCTATTTTACTCCTTTCCCCTGATTCTTCTATTTTCCCTTCTATTAATTTATCCCTTTCTTTTCCTCCTTTCCTTCCCACTTCCCTCTAGCAACAGACAGGGTGAAATCAAGTGTCTGATATACACTTTTAGAGCCTGACCTGATGAGAGTAAGATTTACCTATTGCTCATCTCCCTCCCCTCTTTCTCTCAATTACATTAGGTTTTCTTTGCCTCTTCTTGAGATTTTACCTTGTTTTTACCTCCTTTTTTTAGATCTTATTTTACCACTTTTTCCCTCTTTTCCCCAGTATGACAACCTTTCCCCCTCTAGTTCTCTTTTTCATATTATCACAGTGATATCTAGTTAATTATACCTCCAAAATTTAAGTATCCCCATAGTAGAAATAAAGTTCTCAAGAGTCCTTTCCTTTTTCCCTTTTTATGCATCTCTTGAGTTCTGTGTTTGGAGGTCGAATTTTTTGTTTAGATCTGGTCTTTTCATTAGAGATAGGTGAAATTTACCTATATCATTGAATGACCATCTTCTTCCCTGGAGAATTTAAAGTTACATCAAAGCAGTTGTCAGGTACATACAATAAAAAATTTCTAAAAATTACAGCTCTTTCAATATAGGATATGCAAATTTGGAAGGTAGTAATTTCTCCAGCAACAGAGATCTTTAAGTCAAAGCTAACTAGAGAAACTTCTGGAGATGGAGTCAAGGTGGAGGAAGTCAAGAAGCTGCTCCAGTTCTCCCAGTTTCCCTTAAAAACCACTTGAAACTTCTGAACAAAGTCTGAATGAAACCACTCTCTAGTTTAAGATAGATTGGAAAAACATCAAAAAGGTCAGTCTCATTAGGGGTGAAAGAGTGTTCAGCCCAAGGTCAGAGTCTCGGAAAGCCAGTAGGGCCTTAAACAAAAGCAGATCAGGAATTAAGATGCTTGGTCCTGACACAGTAGCAGAACAAACCAATGGAACAGTCCCTGGTACTAGCTCAACAGGTAAATTCTAGGAAACCAGTCTGTTTCCTTTAAAGAGTAGGCAAAGCTAACCCTTGTTGTGAGGAAAATATCAAACAGAAGGGGTTCCCATGCTCAAAACGAAGGCTGAAAAATTCACAATAAGATTTGGATAATGCATATTTTATCTCAGGAGCAGAGCTCATCCATAAAAGTAAAAAAGAGAAAATACAAAAATCAAAGGAAATAAAATAAGGAAGAAACAAGGGAAAAAAAAACTTTGACCATAGAAAGCTACTATGGTGACAGAGAAGACCAAAGCACCAAGTCAGATGAGGACAAAATGTTTACAGAGGAAAACTCAAAGATTGATATGAATTGGTCTCATGCCCAAAAAGGCTTCTTGGAACTGCTCATGAAAGATTTTAAAAAGCAATTAAGAGAAAAGACAATTTTAAAAAGACAATTAAGAGAAGAACAAAAAATCAGCAAAGAAATGAGAGGTATACAAGACAGAATCACCATCTGGGAAAAGGAAAGCAATTCCTTAAAAAATCCAATTGGCAAAATGAAAAAAAAAATCCACTGAATAAAACAACACTTTCAAAAGTAGAACTAACCAAATGGAAAAAGATTTACAAAAACTAACAAGAAAACCACATATTAAAATCTAGAATAGGGCAAATGGAAGCTAATGACTATGCAACTTTAAGAATCAGTCAAACAAACTAAAAAAGAATGAAAAGAATAGAAGAAAACATAAAATGACTCATTGGGAAAACAGGTGACCTGCAAAATAGATCCAGGAGACACAATTTAAATTTGTTGGCCTACTTGAAAGTCATTAAAAAAAAGAGCCTGAAGTAGCACTCTTCAAGAGATTATCAAGGAAAAGTGCCCATATATACTAGAACCAGAGGGGGAAATAATTATTGAAAGAATCCATTGATCACCTCTACAAAGAGATCCCACAAAAAAGAACCCAAGAAATGTTGTTGCAACTAGAGCTAAATCTCTCAACTAGAACTAAAATCCCAAGGGAAAAATACTGCAAGTTGCCAGACAAAAACAATTAAAATATCAAGGAGCAACACTTAGTATTACCCAGAATCTGGCAGCATCTACAATAAAGCATCAGATAGCCTGGAATGCCATAGTCTAAAAGCCAAAGGACTTGGGTTACAATCAAGAATTAACTACCCAAAGAGACTGAGCATCATCTTTCAGAGGAGTAGATGAAGTTTCAGTGAAATAAAAGAATTTCAATCATTTCTATTGGGAAAAAAAACAGAACTAAACAGAAATTTTAGTCTTCAAATACAGGATTCAAGAGAAACATAGAAAAGTAAACAGAAGGGAATTATATATTATTTAAAAGCTAAATTGTTCACATCCCTAGATGGGAAAATACTATCTGTAGTTCTTGAGAACTTTATGTATTATTGGAGCAGTTAGTGGAGGCATCACATGGATAGAGGGTATAGTTCTGAAGGGACTCTGTTGTGATGATATCAAAGAAAAATATATTAAGGTGTGGGAAAAGGTATGTATTGGAAGAAGAGGAAAGGGGAGGTATTATGGAACAAGTTAGATCACATGAAGAAGCACAAAACGCCTATTACATTCAAGGGAAAGAAAAGAGGGGAATGCTTTGTCTGAAGCTTGCTCTCATCAATTTTCACTTTGAGGGAAAACTAAATCATTAAGCTAGGTTCAGGAATTTATTTAACCCTACAAAGAAATAGGAAGAAAAAGAGGAAAGAAAAGTGAGGGGCTAGATAGAAGGGAGTGCAGAAACACTAGGAAAAAGGTGTAAGAGATGGTGGATGTGTGATAGAAGGTAGGGCAGAGAGAGGTTGGAGTGAACTAAAAAAAAATTACTAAGGAGGAACAAGGTGAAAAGAGAGAACAAAAGAATATACGGAGAGAAAATAGGATGAAGGGAAATATAGAGCTGATAATCATAACTGTGAATGTGAATGGAATGAACTTTCTCATAAAACAGAAGTAAATAGTGGAGGGGATTAAAAAAATAGAATCCTACAATATGTTTTTACAAGAAACACATTTGACACAGAGACATTTTTTTAGCTTTTTATTTTTCAAAACATATGCATAGATAACTCGACAACATTAGCCCTTGCAAAACCTTGTGTTCCAGCTTCCCCCCCTTCTCCTACCCCCCTCCATTAGTTGCAAAGTAGTCTAATATGTTAAACATAATAGAAATATTTGTTAAATTTGATATATATTTATAAAATTATCTTGCTGCAGAAAAAAATCTGATCAAAAAGAAAAAAAAATAAGAGAGAAAATAAAATGTAAGCAAACAACAACAAAAAGAGTGAGAATGTTATGTTGTGAACCACATTCAGTTCCCACAGTCTTCTCTCTGGGTGTAAATGGCTCTTTGATCGCAAGACCATTGGAACTGCTCTGAATCATCTCATTGTTGAAAAGCCACATCCATCAGAATTGATCATTGTATAATATTGCTGTTGCCATGTACAATGATTTCCTGATTCTGCTCATTTCACTCAACATCAGTTCACTCAAGTCTTTCCAGCATACAGAGTAAATGTAAAAAGCTGAAATGGAATTCATTATGATTCAGCTAAAGTTAAAAAAAAAAAAAGGGGGGTACCAATTCTAATCTTGGATAAAGCAAAAGTAAAAATAGATAAGAAGTAAGTAAAAAGTAAAAAGAGATAAGAAAGGAAATTACAACTTGATGAAAGGTACTGTAAACAATGAAGTAGTAATGATACTATTAAATGTATATGCACCAATGGTAAAGCATCCAAACACTTAGAGAAAATATTAAATCAATTACATGTAGAAAAACTCTATTAGAACCTTCCCCTCTAAGAATCTGAAAAATCAAAATTTAATTAAATCTTGCACCTAATTAAATACCAGATTAGAAATTCTGTAATTCAAAAAAGAGTTTTTGAAATAAAAATACTGTTGAACTAATTAATAGAACTAAAGTTGGTTTTATGAAAAAAAAAAACCAACAAAATGGATAAATCTTTGGTTAATTTGATTAGAAAAAGGAAAGAAAAAAAAACAACAAATCACCAGTATCATCTAAAAATGAAAAGAGTGACTTTACCACCAATGAAAAAGAAATTAAAGCAATAATTAAGAGATATTTTACCCAACTGTATGGCAGCAAATCACACAATGTAACCAAAATGGATGAAGATTTACAAAAATATAAATTGCCCAGATTAACAGGAGAGGAAATCAGTTACTTAAATAATTCCATTCTAGAAAAAGAAATTTAATAAGCCATCATTGAACTCCCTAAGAAAAAAAAATCTCTAGTGTCTGATGAACTTACAAATGAATTCTATCAAACATTTACACAAAAATTAATTCCAATATTATGTAAATTATTTGGAAAAATAGGCAAAGGAGTCCTGCCAAATTCCTTTTATGATCCAAATATGGTACTGATATCTAAACCAGGAACAGCAAAAACAGAGAAAAAATACAGACCAATAACCCTAATGAAAATAAAATATTAGCAAAGAGATTACAGCAATTTGTCAGCAGGATAATACTCTATGACCAAATCAGATTTATACCAGGACTACAGGGCTGGTTTAAAATTGGGAAAACTATTGCCATAATTGACCATATCAATACCCAAATCAACAAAATCATATGATAATCTCAATAGATGGAGAAAAAGGTTTTTTTTTTAACAAAACATAGCATCTGTTCTTATTAAATACACTAGAGAGCATAGGGATAAAGGGAGTTTTCCTTAAAATAATAAGCAACATCTTTCTATAACCAACAGCAAATATTATTTGTAATGAAGAGAAACTGGAAGCATTCCCAGCAAGAACAAGGGTAAAACAAAGATGTCTATTATCACCAATACTATTCAATATTGTACTAGAAATGTTAGCTTTAGCAATACGAAAAGAAAAAGAATTTAAAGGAATAGAATAGGCAATATGGAGTTAAAACTGTCACTCTTTGCAAATGATATGATGATATTTTTAGAGAATTCTAGGAAATCATCCAAAAACCTACTGGAAATAATTAACAGCTTTATCAAAGTTGCAGAATATAAAATAAATCCACACAAATCATCAACATTTCTATATATTACTGATAAAGCCCAATAGCAAGAGATAGAAAGAGAAATTCAATTTAAAATAACTATAGATAAATTAAATATTTGGATGTCTACCTGCCAAGAGAAACACAGGAACTATATGAATACAAATATAAAACACTTATCACCTAAATAAAGTCAGAGCTAAACAACTGGGACAATATCAATTACTCAGAGCTAGAGCAAGCTATTATAATAAAAATGACAATTCTTCCTAAATTTTCTGTGCCATACCAACAGAACTGCCAAAAAATTATTTTGCAAAGCTAGACAAAATAATAACAAAATTCATCTTGAAGAACAAAAGTTCAAGAATATCAAGGGAATTAATAAAAAAAAAATGCAAGGGATAGTGGCCTTAGCAATACCAGCCCCAAAACTATTAAAAAGCAGCAGTTATCAAAACCATTTGGTACTGGCTAAGAAATAGATTGGTGAACTAGTGGAATAGATTAGATACATATGATACAATCATCATTGACTATAGTAATCTATTATTTGATAAACCCTAACATCTACTTTCTGGCATAAGTACTCACTATTTCACAAAAATTACTGGGAAAATGGGAAAATAATATGTCAGAAATTTGGCAAGATCTACACCTGACATCCCATACCCAAAATGGTCAAAATGAATACATAATTTGGGCATAAAACATGATAACATAAGCAAATTTGAAGAGCAAGGGATAATTTACCTATCAGAATTTGAGGGAAGGGGGAATTTATGGCCAAAGAAGAACTATAGCAAATTATGAAATGTAAAATGGAAAATTTTGATTATATTAAATTAAAAATATTTTGTACAGAGAAAACCAACAGAAAGATTAAAAGGAAAGTACAAAGCTCAGAAAAAAAATCTTTACAGCCAGTGTTTCTGAGAAATGTCTCATTTCTAAAATATATAAAGAAATGTAAAATTTATAAGAATATAGTCATTCCCCAATTGATAAATTGTCAAAAAACAGATAGTTTTCAGATGATGAAATTAAAGTCATCTATAGTCTTAGAAAAAAATTCTAAATCACTATTGATTAGAGAAATGCAAATTAAAAAAAATTGATGTACCACCTCACACATCTAAGATTGGTAAAATGACAGGAAAGAATAATGATAATGTTGAAAGAGCTGTGGAAAAACCGGGACAACAAGGCATTGTTGGTGGAATTGTGAAATGATCCAGTCACTTTGGAGAGCAATTTGGAACTATACCCAAAGGGCTATGAAATTCTGTATGCCATTTGACTCAGCATCTGCATCCAGAAAAAGAATTATGAAGATTGAATGTAAATAAACATGTGCCCTGTTCACTTCTTTTTTCTGTTTTTTTTTCTCTCTTGGATTTTTTTCTTTTTTCTTCTGATTCTTCACTCCCAGCATGATTCCTAAAAATATTGTATTAAACAAATTACTATACATGTATAACAAAAAAATAAAACAATTAATAAATTCAAAATATATCTGAATAGAAATTTGCTAAGGGATTTCTTACTATATTGTGATTTGGATTATATGACTTCTGAGTTATCATCTCACTATGAGATGATTTTGTTTTTAGCACAGTCCCTCACAAACTGCAGTATCATGTAAATGTAAGTTCTTATTGGTAATTGCAGTAGTAGTAGTAGTAGTAGAAGTAGTAGCAGCAGCAGCAGCAGCAGTAGTAGTAGTAGTAGTAGTAGTAGTAGTAGTAGTAGAACTTGGTAGTAGTGTTACTATTATTATTATTATTACAATACCAGTTAGATACCATCTTTGGAAACAGCTAAAGTTTAAGAATTTATAACATGGAGACTGTATTCTAAAATTGCAAATTAACAAAGTTTAAGCATATATTGGTCCCAATTTGTTTGATCTGATTCATCATGGTTTATTAAGACAATCCCATGAGATTCCACAAGCTCCTACAGCTTTCAAAACATATAAGGGCGAGGGGCAGCTAGGTGGCGCAGTGGATAGAGCACCAGCCCTGAAGTCAGGAAGACCTGAGTTCAAATCTGGCCTCAGACACAACACGTCCTAGCTGTGTGACCTTGGGCAAGTCACTTAACCCCAATTGCCTCAGCAAAAAAGCAAAAAAAAAAATTCTTAAGAGAAAACATATAAGGGCAAAAGCAAAACAATTGATAAAATCTTTCTGTCATGCTGTGGCAAGCTGAGTTGATACTCATTTAGTGGAATTGGATGGAATCAAAAGGTTCAAGTGTTCTAATTCTCTATGGTCCGTCTACACAGATGGCCAACTGTCAGAGCACCAGAAATATTAGTTGTATCAAGTATGTATTGTATTGTGAGCATATAAGCATAACCATTGTCCCAATTATACCACATAAGAAAACCATTGACATCTTCCTGAAAAAAAAATAAGTATATTTCTTGACTCAAGAATATATTTCCATTTCTCTTTAAAGTTTATTGTGTAACTGAGTCTAATTATCATGATTTCTATTTTAAACATAAAATTAATGCATTTTCTATGGGGAAAAAAGCATATCAGAAAATCTGTTTCAATTTGGCCTTGATTTAAAAAAAAGCACTGAATTAGAAACTGCATAATAAAAAGTATTTAAATCATATCAAAACATAGAATAAACCAGTCAATCAACAAATAAGTAGTCAAATGATAGAGGCAGGTAATACAAGAATTTGAAATGAATTCTATTCTCAGAGGTGACACAGCACTGATTCTCCATCATGCTCAGAGGAGGCCTTGAGGTTAAATCAACTTGGATGAAATTTCCTGTTTTGCTGCATGAAATTTCCCATGATAAAACTCAATACCTTTACCTTAATTTTTTTTAAACCTTCAAAAAAGTCAGAATGGGAATTTATACTGGAATGAGTAAAGTACAAATATGTTCAGATAGGTCTTTCCCATTTCAGTTTATTTCCAGTATTATGGATTTGTCTACACATGCATAGCAGAAAAGAGAAAAATAACTGAAGTGATTATAAAAGTAATTGTGACCAAAAAATTATTCTCATTGGAAATAGGAGGTAATTGAGCGCAATATTATACAATGAAGGCAAAATATGCATTTTAAAAAGTGGAAATTTACATGGAATTTCATACATGGCTTACGAGGGTAAAATAATATTTTTCTTTTTTCTAAAGAAAAGATCTTTCTTGAGGAGCACATACATATATAGTTCATAGATTCCTAAATCTAGAACTGGAATGGGCCTCAGCAACCACCAGTTTAACTCTTTCATTTTACAAATAATGATTATTAAAACCTAGAGTTTAAATGATTTGACCAAAGGCAGAAAGACAAGTAAGCATCATAGCAATATTAATTTCAATTTCATTGACTCCAGAATCAGCATTCTTTCTACTGTTCCATACACTTGACTACTCAGACTACTTGAAAACTGAGTATAATTCCAAACACACTGATATGACCCCAAATTACTCTGCAGTTCAAATAATTTGTTGAATTTTCCACTAGATTTCCCAAGTGAAGCAATAAATGAATGCCTTCCATACTAGATTGGGGTTCCTATCACTAGAGGTGTTCAAGAAGAGAGTAAATTCAAGAATATTGTAAAGGTAATTCCTCTGTTTAGATACAGTCTGGACTAGACAGCTACTGAGGGTCTTTCCAGTGATGAGATTTTATGAAGTGACTTCTTTTCAAAAATCTTATGAAAATGAGTTATTCAAATGTGAATGTTGAAAAAGCATAGCATTAAATCAATGAGTCCACAGTCAGAGTATTGCTGAGAAAAGAAAACTTAATTAAGAATCAAATTATTTATAATTATCAATATTTAATCTATATCTACTATGGGTCACTTTGCAACATAGTGAGCATACAAAAATTATTTTTACTAATAGCTTTTGTATTTTTCAAAATACATGAAAAGATAATTTTCAACATTCACCCTTGCAAAACCTTATGTTCCTAACTTTTCTCCCTCCCTCCCAATCTCCCCTTCCTCTAGAGAGCAAATAATCCAATATAGATTAAAATATGTGCAATTCTTCTAAACATATTTTTACATTTATCCATTTATCATGCTGCACAAGAAAAACCAGATACAAAGGGAAAAAAGCAAGAAAGAAAAAACAAACAAGAAAACAACTGGGGCAGCTAGGTGGTACAGTGGATAGAGCACCAGCCCTGAAGTCAGAAGGATCTCAGTTCAAGTTTGATCTCAGACACTTAACATTCCCTAGCTGTGTGACCCTGGACAAATCACTTAACCTCAATTGCCTCAGCAAAAATAAATTTTAAAAAAACACAAAAAAGGTGACTATGTTGTGATCCACATTCAGGCCCTTTAGTCTTCTTTCTGGCTGCAAATGGCTTTCTTCATCACAAGTCAATTGGAATTTCCCTGAATCACTTCACTGTTGAAAAGAACCGCCTCCATCACAATTGATCATCACATAATCTTCTTGTTGCTGTGTACAATGTTGTCTTCACTTTTACTCACTTCACTAAGCATTAATTCATGTAAGTCTCTCCAGGTCTTTCTGAAATCAGTCTGCTAATCATTTCTACCATAACTTATTCAGCCATTCCCAATTGATGTCCATCCATTCACTTTCTAGTTCCTTGCCTATACAAACATTTTTGCAAATGTGGGTCCTTGTCCTTTTTTATTATCTCTTTAGAATACAGACCCATTAGAGAGAGTATTGAATCGAAGGGTATGCACAGTTGTACAAAGTTAGTACTTAAAGCAAAAAAAAAAAAAATCACAAATTTACATGCACAAACTTTATATTTAGAAGCCAACTCCATCTCTTTACAGATTAGAGACTTAACAATAGAAAAATAAAATGCTTTTTGCATGGTCATAAAATAATGTAGGACTAATATTTGAATGCAAGTCTCCTGACTCAAAAACTGTATTTCTTTCTCTGAGTTAGGCTGGATAGACCAGTGTAGTATGAAGAAGAAATTTGAGATACAGTCCAACCAATTTCATTATTTTATAGATTCTTACCCAAACATTTATTTTAAATCAGTATGTTAATATGTGTAATATAGACAAAGTAAATATGTTTATATGCATATATATGTATATATAAATATATACATATATATATACAGCATATAACATATATGTGAATTATGTCATATTTACTCTATTTTTTTTATTCCCTAATTCATCTCATTTAATTATTCCTAATACTGTTATTGTTATCCCTCACATCACTGCCCAACTTTCTTATATCTGGACCTGATGATTTTATTTTCCTGTTTGATAAAATGCAATGGCTCTCTATTTTTCATGGAATAGAGTTCAGTTTCATTGAGTTTTCCATGATCCCCCCATTTGCTAGTGCCATGCATCCCAAATTAAATTCAATATAACTACTATGAATGCACTATATATGTATATATCTATAAGCATATACAAATATATGCAAACATTCAATTATGTATCTTTTTAATATTAGTTGTCCATAATTTGACATATACCTCTCTTTTTTACTGAAATCCTCAGTGCCTAGTATTGTGCCTAACACAGCTAGGTACTAAATAAAGCATAAGAGATAAATAAAGGTGTTAAAAGATCAATGCATTTATTTCCTTCATAATTAGGTGTCACCTTTTATTTCTAGCCTTCTTTCATACTATACCCTTCTGTGCTCCAGCCAAACTTAAAGATATAAAGGAGGAGATTTTTGTTCATCCTTGTGATTTCCTGATTTGACATCGTACCTCTCTCTTTTATAGAATTCCCATTGAAAACTTACTCTTTATGTACCAGATTTAATGGCACCTGATACATTTAATTATATCTCACTGAATACCTGGATTGTTCCATTTTATTCTCTATATCCCTTATGTACAGCATTATGTAATAAGGTTAGATTGAGTTGAATAAGCTCTTCCTAAATCCCTCCATACAAGCTAATGAGGCGTTCTCCTCTCTCCACTAAACTGTTGCACTTTTCTGATGCAAGAATCTTGAATGGATTATTGTGTATTATAGTTCTGTGTGTGCATGTGTATGTGTGTTAAGTTGTGAGCTTTAAAAGGGAAGGGATGATATCTAATTTAAATATTTAATATCCTTTAACACCTAGCATCATGCTTTTCATTTAATAATCATTTCATAAAGAATAAAGAATTATTTAGCCTGGAGCAAAGAAAACTCAAATAGGGAAGGATATCTGTCTCCAAGTATTTGTCATTCATGTGTAACTGTCATATACAAAAAGGATCCTACTTAGTCTTTGTGGCTCTAAAGGACAGAAGTAGCAGTAATGAGTGACAGTGAGTGTGAGGCAAATTTAGACCTTTTGCCTCACAAAAAATCTTGCTACTTATTAGGCTTGCCCAGCAGTGGAAGGGGCTTCTTTGAGAGAGAGAGAGAGAGAGAGAGAGAGAGAGAGAGAGAGAGAGAGAG
>JAJPUD010010420.1:25185-48981 GCA_023553655.1 Myrmecobius fasciatus
GAGAGAGAGAGAGAGAGAGAGAGAGAGAGAGAGAGAGAGAGAGAGAGTAGATTTTCCCTCCTTGTAAGTCTTCAAGTAGGGACTGAATGATTTCAAGTATGTTATAGTGGTAATTACTTTAGGATATTAGCTAGACAAGATGACTCCTAAGGTCTTTCCTATAAGTCTATGATTATTATCTGTGGAATAAATACCAATAAATGTGGTAGGTAATGCTATTAAACTTATTTTAAAATAAGAATAGACAAGTAAATGTATGATGACAACAAGCAGACCAGCGCTTCATCAGATAAGCCAACCTAAAAGAGGGAAAAGTTTATTCTTGAGAAGTTGTGGAGGTTGGAATCTAGACAATACCTGATATCACCATTCTTCCATCCAATGGCATTCAGTAGGATATAAAACCATGCACTGATGAGAGAAAATAGCTTTACCAAATAAAGAGGCCATTCATGTCCATAAGTTGCAAAAATGTTGAAAGGAATTAATATCCTATGTTCAATTATATATAATAGAGACTTCTTTAGCATGGATAATTGAGGTCAATAATGTAATACAAAATAAAATTACTTTCAAATTTCTTCAAGCATCAGTCTCATTTTCAAAACTCTAAGAAAGGAGGCTTTATGATCCTCACAACTGGTTGGTTATTGTCCTTCATATTAGAATATGACCAAAAAAATCACTATATTTGGGTAAAGTATCTGACTATGGCTGATAAAATTGTAAAATGATAAAATGTTATGGATGATATCTATTGACTCATATACTAAATTGTATTTAATAATATAAATAGGTTTGAATTTGTTACACTGACAGTCATTAGCCTCAGTCTCTCTTCCAAAGTTATCAAAATCTAATGGCAAGAAAAAAGACAAGATAACTTGCATCTGCAGATGCAAGAAATGACATTAGAGTTTCCTATTCCTAAGTTCTAAGCACTTCACAACAGTTGTTTCATGAACCCCTATGGCTGCTGTAATAAATTATCTCATCTACTGATTATGCTGGCAAAGTCTTCACATGTTTGGGGATAAATATCCCCCTAACTCATCAACAGATTTGAAGGCTGTCACTTACCCTTTACCTGGTTTAGGCTATCTGTTAAGATGATTTTATCAGGGTGTGACTGCTGTATATGCCACACATTCTTAAAGCCACAAACAAGAATTGGGTGAAGGGAGACACAAAAAGAGAATGAGCAGTCTGTGAAAAGAGCTTGGCAAACTCTCATGCCAAAATTACAAGTCTTCCCTAAACACCCTCCATATCCCAAAGCTGTTTCTCATCTGTTCTTACCCTCTCCTCTTTTGACTTCCTCTTTTGAAGTTCTGATATTTATTTCTGTACAACTTTAGGAACCACATCCAGGGTAGGATGACATCTTACTTATCATTGTTTTATTTTTTCTCCATAATTAATGCAATTCATTACAAATAATTGTATTTAATAATTTTTTTGTTGAATAGAAAATATGAATAATATAACAGATTTGAATTTGTTACACTGTTTCTTTCCAGATAATGAATTGAAGTGATTAAATGGCTTAAAAAATCTGTGGTGGTTGTAAGAATATGGGTTAAGAGAAACCATTAGATGATAATTTAGATTTGTAAAGCCATTCTTGTATGACTCCCCCTCCATACCAACTACTTATCCATTCTGAGGTCAGTTCAGTATTTGGTGAATATCTAGAACTATACTATCATGAGAAAGTCCAGTAATGCTAGTCACTCACTTCACCTGGCCTTCCCATGAGTACCCTTCCTTTCTTATCCAAACCCATCCCACTTTCCAAGTATCTTTTATATTTTATCATCCCCTTAGAATATAAGCTCCTTGAAAGTAGAGGCCATGTTGTTTTCATGTCCCTAGTAGTTAACACAGTGCCTGGCACAGAATGGTTACTTGATGTTCTTTTTATATTTCTAGCTAGCTAGCTAGCTAGCTGTCTGTCTGTCTGTCTATCTGTCTGTCTGTCTTTATTAATTCTCACCTAGTTTTATCACTGTATGGGCATTGCCTCACTCAAACTGACATCTGTTAAAGACCTTAGCAAAAAAGGAAAAGGTCTTCCACTACATCCAAAGCTATCTCCAGTATTCCTGGTCTTTATCTTGCCAATGGGCCCAAATGGATCTGAAGGAGAAAGTTAGACTAATGACTTTGTACCCTCACTTTGCACTTAATTCACTTGTATTTCATGGTATAACCTCTCTGATATAATGGTCCTCTTTGAAAATAAGGGACAAAATAATATGTAGGTACATAATTATGAATCTGTATGTCTATGTCTATTTATCATTTTAAGAAATGCATGGTTCAAAGTATAAAAGGGCCAGTCAGTTTAGCTCACTATATCCAGTCAATTTAATATACATTAGGAGAATTCTTATACTTATGTTCATGACCTTGAAAATCTTCATATTTTGGTAATTGCATTTCAATAAAATTGGTTCCCCTTATAAATCTATGCATTTTATTTCATTCATTTAAAAATATTCTGAGGAGCGTTTCAGAGGCTTCACCAGACTGCTGACAAGGTCTGTGACACAGAAATAGGTTAAGAATTCCTGATCTAGATGGATGTGTTACAAAGGAGTCAACCATGCAATGACCTGGGGTGATCAGTCTGACAGCCTAACTAAGTGGTTCAGATGTGCTGTGATGGTCTGTTTGCTTGGCCACATGCAGGCACAGCAAGATCTGCTCAAGAATATTAATTATTGAGAAAACCAAGAAGCAAGAGGATAAGTAGAGAAAGAAGCAGCGTCTCATCCTACAGCGTCATGCGGTGGGCACAGACTTTCTCCTCACTAAAAACAGACTGAGAAGTCTTGCTGCTTTGTGTTAATTAGAGAATAAATAAGTGGCCAACTGTAGTCTGTGGGCATATGTTGGTCAACTGTTTCTGTCTAATTAGGTCGTAAGCCCACTGGGCAGGGGCTTCATTTAAAGCTATGTTCTGGAAAGTACTTAGTGCTTTTGTTGAATCCCTATAAATGTTAGTATGTAAAGAAAGAGCTAGATAAAAAGCAAATGGCAAGTTCTGTATACTCCCATGTTCTAAAGATTCTGTCCTAAGAAAGATCTGAGCAAATGATGGAATAACACTTGGGTATTCAATTATACACTAATTGTTGCTTCACCATTGTAAAAAAAAGTTTCAGATGCATATACTATTTACATGTAAAAATAATAATAGTTCATACTTACAAAAATACCTTATGACTTGCTTTTTTTTTTCTTTGTAGAAATCTTGTTCAAAGTAAAGTGTGAGTTTGATATCCATTTTACAGATTAGAAAACTGAGGAACACAGAGATTAAGTTATCCACAAATACAATAGATTATAGAGGGGCAGCACTGCATACTAGATATGAATTTGACCTGAGAACTAAAGTCTGGATTCAAGATCCATACACTTGCCTAGATAATCCAAATAAGTTACTAAATCTCTCAAATCTCTAGGCCAGTAGTGTCTAACTCAAACAGAAACAGGGGCCATTAATCCATACATATGAATCCTTATAGGGCACAAATTAACTTATTTCTTAAATGTAATACTATCCATATTTTCTTGTATTTTTATTTATCTTCAAATTATATTTTTATTTGGTTTAAGTGGCACTCAGGAGTGTTGTAGGGAACATAAATGTGTATTTGATGAATCTTTTCTAGGCAGCTACCTAACATTCTAAGTTTCAGAGAAAGTATCAACCTTCATTGGCAAAGGAAATCCCCTCATTCAAGAGTTCATGATTATCTATGAAATCAGAAAGTCCGTATTCTAATGGAGTAAATAATATGATCTTACCCTCAAGGTTTCTCATAGCACTCTCTAATGCCTTTGCTATAAGATATTACTGGAGTTAGCAATTCTGAGTTTTAATCTTGATTCTGACATTAAGTATATGATGATGGCTAAACAAGACTCAGGGATAAACCATAAATTATCTGAATTGCATTTTATTCTCAAGCACCTACATTCTACATTTAGTGATCATTTAATACTTGGTTTTTTTTGTTTGACATATAAATGATTGAATTACGTCATTGAAACTTAGTTTCAATGACTAATAATTTTTATTTTCATGTGGATATCTGGGTGCCTATGTGTGGTACATCCACAAACTGCTTCGAGAGTCCTTCACTATTTCACTTTTCTTAGTTTATAAAGTTCTGTAGCTCAGGAAAGTCATGTTATCTACTTTAATGTTATGTGATCTATTATCATTCCTTGTAATTTATTCATTAAGCCAATAATAATTAAGTACAGCAGCTAGATGACATAGGGGTGAGAGCATCAGGCCCGAAGTCAGGAAGACCTGAGTACAAATCTCGCCTCAGACCCTTCCTACCTGTGTGACCCTGGGCAAGTCACTTAACCCTTTTTTTCTCATTTTCCTCATCTATAAAATGAACTGGAGAAGAAAGTGGCAAAATATTGCAGTATTTTTGCCAAAAAAATCTCAAAGAGGATCACAAAGAATCAGATAAGACTCAAAAGACATAACTACCATAACAACATATTATGTTCAAAGCACCATGCTAACTACTTAGCAAGAAACAAAGATAAAGCAAAATCCTGCTTACCTGGAGTTTATAATTTTAACTAAGGTAATATAAGACATTTTCATAAATCATTATAGCCCATATTCTAATATGATATCTTTAGAATGTTTCTTATAATTTTATAAGGTACTTTTTGTTATAATTTTTTAAACTTTAATTGTTTCCAACTTGGCAGTGTGACATTGATACCTAGTCAATAAGAATATTGGTATTGTAGAACTATAAGTTATTATCTGTTACAAAATGGAAGAGATTTAAAAATGTATTTTACATTAATTATCCAGGGGAGGGAATATGGAAGATCAGGTACTCATGTAAGAGGTGGCTTCATGTTAAGTAAGAGAACACTGTCTATAGACTGGAAGTGAGAAGGATTGTCTTATTGTTGTCAGATCACCTTAAATAAGTCACTAAACTTCCCAGTGCCTTAGTTTCCTTCTTTTGTGGAATATTGAGTCCTGATCTTGCTTATTGCTAAGTTATCTTGCTATAAAATTATATGACTAAAAATAAAATAGTGAAGGCAGAAAGACGTTTATGTGAGAAATCAAAATCTGCCCAATGATCTTTTAGTGTGAAGATGAGCCACTTCTATAGTCTAGTCAATTTCCTCAGTTTCCTAAAATGCACCCAGAATGCAAACATTCTTGGCAGGGAGCACACCACAATGGCAATTTTTCTTCATTGGCATAATTCCTGAATTGAATGGAGAAGTTTGTGAAATATGAAAAATAGACTTCTGCTCTCAGGTAATCAAATTAATCATTATTTAGGAGTGATAAATAATAATAAAATCCATCCTCATTAAATTGTCATAATATTTATAGCAGCTCTTTTTTTGTGGCAAAGAATTAGAAACTGGGGGAATGTCCAAAAATTGGAGAATGGCTGAACAAGTTGTAGTATATGAATAAAATAGAATGGTAGTGTTTTTTTTCTACAAGAAATGATGAACAGAGGAATTACAAAAAAAAAAAAAAAAAAAAAAAAAAAAAAAAAAAAAAAAAAAAAAACCTGGAAAGATTTACATCAACTGATGTTGAGTTGAGTGGACAGAACCAGGAGAACAATGCAATACTGTATAATGATCAATAACACAATCAAATCCAAGACATTTACAAGAAATGCACAATGGAAAATACTGACTATATTTGGAGAATGTAGATCAAATCATACTATTTTCATTTTTTTTTGTTTTTCTTTTCTTTCTCAGTTTTTCCCTTTTACTCTGAGCCTTCTTTCTCAACTGAACTAATGAGGAAATGTGTCTAAAATGATTGTACATGTATGATCTATATCATATTACTTACTTATTGGGTAAGGAGAAAGGAAAATAGAGAAGGAGAAAGAAAATTTAGAACTCAAAATGTTGCAAAAATGAATATTGAAAACTATCTTTACATGTAATTGGAAAGAAATAAAATGCTATTAAATAAAACAAATAAGCATAAGCAAATTAAACACAAAACTAATAAGTGATTATAGATTAAAAAAGAATTAATCAAACAAATTCAAAAGAATGAAAAAAATAAAAGAATATATAAAATACCTCATTGGAAAAACAACTGACCTGCAAAGTAAATTCAGGAGACATGATGTCAGAATCCATTGGACTGTTTGAAAACCATAAAATGAAGACCTGGAGAGCAACTTTAAAGGAATTATCAAGGAAAACTGCCTTAACATCCTAGAAATAAAGAAGATAAGAGAAATCCACATTAAAATAATGGAGTAATTAGCTCAGAAAAGATATCCCAATATAAAAACTCCAAGAAACATTGTAACCAAATTACAGGAACAATTAAGTCAAGGAAAAATTCCTGCAAAGTGGGGCCAGAAAATAGGGATTCAAATATTTGGGAGCCACAATAAGGATTACACAGGACTTTGCAGCTTCAACATTAAAGGACAAGATTTTATGGAACATGATATTCTGGAAAGAAAAAAGAAGTAGGATTACAACCAAGAATCTCCTTATCAACAAAATTAAGCATAAAGGAAAATGTTCAAGGGAAAAAATTATATCCAATGAAACAGGTTTTCCAGCTTTCACAAGGAGATGAAAATTGAAAAAAAAATTCCAATATCAAGATTGAAGAGAAGCCTAAAAAGATGATGGGCAAAGAGAATATAATGAAAGAGCTGAACAATTTCCATCTTTACATGAGAAGTTAATACCTGTAATCCTTTAAAAAAAATTGCAGCAATAGTAACACAGATAGGAGGAGTATACATAGAAAGTACAGGTACAGAGTGAATATGAGGGAATAATTTAAAAATACTTAAGGGACAAAAAAGCAGAGTTTACTCAGATGCAGAAGGAAAGGAGAAGTAGAATGGGATAGATTATTTCACATAAAGATGTGGGAAAAATCTGTCACATGGTACGGAAATATGGAAGAATAGGAGATGGGCATCAAGTAAACCCTACTCTGATCAGTATTGATTCAAACAGGGAATGATGAACACAAACAGTTGAATATTAATTTTGATCTTACCCAATAGAAAAGCAGGAGGGGAGAAGAACAAATAAAGGCCAGAGACAGAGGACTGACACAACAGAAGAGTCTAAGGGAGCCAGCGAAGAGAAGTAAAACATTTTTTCTTTATTGTAATATAAGAATTTTTTTGTTGTTGCTGTTTTTTTTATATGTATACATATTTATACAGTTATGTTGCTGTACAAGAAAAACTGGATCTATAAGAAAAAAAAATCTGAGAAAGAAACCATAATGCAAGCAAACATCAATGGAAAGCATGGAAATGCTATGTTGTGGTCCACCCTCAGATCCCATATGCCTTTCCCTGGGTGTATATGGCTTTCTTCATCACTGAACAACAGGAACTGGTTTGAAACATGTCATTGTTGAAGAGAACCATGTCCATCGGAACTAATCATCATATAGTCTTGTTGTTTCCATGTTTAATGATCTCCTCGTTCTGCTCATTTCACTTAAAATCAGTTCATGCAAATCTGTCCAGGCTTCTCTGAAGTCATTTTGCTTGTCATTTCTTACAGAACAATAATATTCCATGACATTCACAGACCATAGTTTATTCAGCCATTCTCCAATTGATGGGCATACATTCATTTTCCAGTTTCTAGCCACTACAAAAAAGGCTACTAAAAATATTTTTGCACATGTGGGTCCCTTTCACTCCTTCAGGATCTCTTTGGGATATAGGCCCAATAGAAACACTGCTGGGTCAAATGGTATGCACAGTTTGATAACTTCTTGAGAATAGTTCCAAATTTCTCTCAAGAATGGTTGGATCCATTCACAATTCCAACAACAATGTATCAGTGTCCCAGTCTTCCAACATCCCCTCCAACATTCATTTTCTTTTCCTGACATCTTAACCAATCTGACAGGTGTGTAGTGGGACCTCAGAATTGTCTTAATTTGCGTTTCTCTGAACAATAGCGATTTGGAGCACTTTTTCATATGACTGGAAATAGTGTTAATTTTATCACCCAAAAATTGTCTATTCATAACCTTTGATCATTTACTGATTGGGGAGTGGCTTGAATTCTTATAAACATGAGTCAATTCTCTATATATTTTAGAAATGAGGCCTTTATCAGAACCCTTAAATATAAAGATGATTTCCCAATTTATTGCATCCCTCCTAATCTTATCTGCATAAGTTTTGTTGTACAAAAAGTTTTTCACTTAATATAATCAAAATTATCTATCTGGTGTTCAATTAAGAGTTCCAGTTCTTCTTTGGACACAAATTCCTTCCTTCTCCACAGGTCTGAGAGGTAAACTATCCTATGTTCCTCTAATTTGCTTATAATATCACTCTTTATGTCTAAATCATGAACCCATTTAGATCTATCTTAGTATGTGGTGTTAGGTGTGGGTCAAGCCGTAATTTCTTCCATACTAATTTCCAATTTTCCCAGCAGTTTTTGTCAAATAGTGAGTTCCTATCTCAGAAGCTGGGGTCTTTGGGTTTATAAAACACTAGATTACTATCGTTATTGCCTAGTTTGTCCTGTGATCCCATCCTATTCCACTGATTGACTACTCTTTTTCTTAGCCAGTACCAAATGGTTTTGATGACCGCTGCTTTATAATATAGTTTTAGATCTGGTACAGCAAGGCTACCTTCATCAGCATTTTTTTTTTCATTAATTCCCTTGAAATTCTTGACCTTTTGTTTTTCTAGATGAACTTTGCTACTATTTTTTCTGGATCTGTAAAATAATTTCTTAGGAGTTTGATTGGCATGGCACTAAATAAGTAAATTAATTTGGCTAGTATTTTCATTTTTATTATATTCGCTCAGCCTACCCATGAGCATTTGATATTTTCCCAACTGGTTAGGTCTGACTTTATTTGTGTGGAGAGTGTTTTGTAGTTTAGTTTGTATAGTTCTTGACTTCTCCTTCACAGATAGATTCCCAAATATTTTATGCTATCAACAGTTATTTTGAATGGAATTTCTTGCTGCTGAACTTTGTTGGTAATATATAAAAATGCTGATGATTTATGTGGATTTATTTTGTATTGTTTCCAGTAGTTTTTCAGTTGAATCTCTAGGGTTCTCTAAGTATACCATCATATCATCTGCAAAGAATAATAATTTGGTTTCCTCATTACCTACTCTAATTCCCTTAATCTCTTTTTTTCTCTTACTGCCAAAACTAACATTTCTAATATGATATTAAATAGTAATGGTGACAGTGGGTAGCCTTGTTGCCCTCCTGATCTTATTGTGAATAGTTCTAGTTTGTCTCCATTATATATGATGCTTGCTGATGATTTTAAATAGATGCTCTCTAGTGTTTTTAATGGTGTTGGGTTTTATCAAATGCTTTTTCTGCATCCATTGAGATAATCATATGGTTTTTGTTAGTTTGGTTATTAATATAATTGATTATGCTAATAGTTTTCCTAATATTGAACCAGCCCTGCATCCCTGGTATAAATCCTACTTGATCATAGTGTATTATCCTGGGGATGACTTTCTGTAATCTCATTGCTAATATCTTATTTAAAATTTTTGCATCAATATTCATTAGGGAAATTGGTCTATAGTGTTCTTTCTATGTTTTAACCCTACCTGGTTTAGCTATCAGCACCATATCGGTCTTTTAGAAGGATTTTGGCAGTATACCTTCTGTCCCTATTTTCTCAAATAGTTTGTGTAGTATTGGAATTAATTGTTCTTGGAATGTTTGGTAGAATTCACATGTAAATCTATCTGGCCCTGGAGTTTTTTTCTTGGGGAGTTGATTAATAACTTGTTCTATTTCTTTCTCTAAAATGGGGCTATTTAAATAATTTATTTCCTCTTCGTTTAACCTGGGTAATCTATATTTTTGTAGATATTCCTCCATTTCATTTAGATTATTAAATTTATTGGCATAAAGTTGGGCAAAGTAACTCCTCATTATTGCTCTTATTTCCTCTTCATTGGTGGAAAGTTCTCCCTTTTCATTTTTAAGACTCACAATTTGATTTTCCTCTTTTCTTTTTCTAATCAAATTAACTAAAGGTTTAAAGATTTTGTTGTTTTTTCATAAAACTAAGTTTTATTTATTAATTCAAGTTTTCTTATTTACAATTTTATTAATCTCCCCTTTTATTTTTAGAATTTCCAATTTGGTATTTAATCGAGGATTTTTAATTTGTTCTTTTTCAAGCTTTTTTAATTGTAAGCCCAAATTCATTGATCTTCTCTTTCTCTATTTTATGCAAGTAAGCATCTAGAGTTAGAAGCAAAACATTGTGAGGAGGAAAAGGGTGAAAGGAGGGAGGAATAAAAAAACAGGAGGAAGAATTGGGTGGAAGGAAATACACAAGTAATAAACAACTGTCAATATGAATGGGATGCACTCTCCCAGAAAATGAAAGCAAATAGTAGAATGGATTGAAAACCAGAATTCTACAATATGTTGTTTATTAGAAACACTTTAAGCAGAGAGGCAAACATAGCACAAAGGTAAAGTACTGGAGCAGAATCTATTATGCTTCAATTGAAGGGGAAAAAACAAACACAAAAGCACTGATAATAATCCTCATCTCAGACTATATAAATGCAAAAATAGGCCTAATTAAAACTACATCTTACTAAAAGATGTCATAGAAAATGAAGCAATATCAATATTAAACACATATGCAGGGGCAGCTAGGTGGCTCAGTGGACGGAGCACCAACCCAGAAGTCAAGAGGACCTGAGTTCAAATCTGGTCTCAGATACTTAATATTTCCTAGCTGTGTGACCCTGGGCAAGTCACTTAACCCCAACTGTCTCAGGAAAAAAAAATAAAGAAAGAAAAACATATATGCACCAAGTGATACAGCATGCAAATTCTTTTTAAAGTTTTTATTTATTTCATATTTTTTATTTTCCCAGTTACCTGCAAAAATTATTTTGAATGTTGATTTTTAAAACCTTGAGTTCCAAATTCTCTCCTTTCCTCTCTCCCTACAACTCCTCTCATTAAGAAGCAAGCAATTTGATATAGGCCACACATGCTCAGTAATGTAAAATATTTCTATAACAATCAAGTTGTAAAAGAAAATAGATCCCCACCCGCTAAAAAGAAAAAAAAATACAACTTCAAGAAAAAAAAGTCAATAAAAGTATCCTTCAATCTGTATTCAGATATCATTAGTTCATTCTGTGGGAATGGATAACATTTTCATTATGTCCTTCAGAGTTGTCTTGAATTACTGTATTGCTGAAAATAGCTGTCATTCACAGTTGATTATCATAAAAAATGTTGCAATTATTTTGTAAACAGAACATTTTGTTTTGCATCAACTTAAATGCAATTCTTTCTAGATTTTTTGAGAGCATCCTGCTTAAAATTTCTTAACACACTATAGTATTCCATCACAATCATATAGCACAATTTGCTCAATTATTCCTTAACTGATGAATATATGCTCAATTTCCTATTCTTTGCCCCAAGAAAGGAGCTGCTATAAATGTTTGAGTACATATAGAATATTTTCCTTTTTGATTTTTTATCTCTTTTGTGATATAGACCTAATAATGGTATTTCTATGTCAAAAGATATTCATAATTTTATAGTTCTTTAGACACAGTTCCAAATTTCTCTACAGAATAGTTGAATCAGTTCATAACTCTACCAACACTGCATTAATGTCTCATTTTTCCCACAGCCCATTCAACATTTGTCATTTTCCTTTTCTGTCTTATTAGTGCAGATATCACAAAATTTTTGTAATTTGCATTTCTCCAATCAATAGCTAGTTAGAGCATTATATTCACATGGCTAGAAATATATTTGATTACTTCATCTGAAAATGATTCATATCTTTTTATCTTTTTTTAAATTGGAGAATGGCTCTTATTTTTATAAATTTAATTCAGTTCTCTAGGTTTGAAAAATGAGACTTTATCAGAGAAACTAAGCTAACTGTAATTTTTTCCATTTCAGCTCCTATTCTTTCTCCTATCACCCTGTCCCTCCTCATTTTTTTTTGCTTCTAAATACACTTTCCCCAAAAATGTTCTCATTTCTATCAGCAGCCCTCCTTGTCTTTATTCCCTTCTTTTCATACTCTCCTATAGGGGAACATAGATTTTGATACCCAATTGTGTGTATTTTAGTTGCTCTTTGAATCAGTTCTGATGAGAATGAGATTTACTCACTCTCCATTACCTTCCCTCTTTTCCTTTTCAGTGTAAAAGCTTTTTTCTTTCTTACCTCTTTTATATAAGATAATTACTCCTCTACTTCTCTATTACCGTTTCTCCTTGTACATTCTTCCTTAACCCTTTAATTTTATCATAGCCATTTTCCAACACTCCCAGGTCAAGGAGGAAATATTGCAAGATGTTAGAAAGATATCCTTTCATGTTCAACTCATACTTGTGCCTTCTTCCAACAGTGCTTCTAACTGTTCTAATAATGAGAAAGTTCTTATATGTTACATGTGTTATCTTTTAGGAAGGTAAACAGTTTAAGTTTAAATCTCTTATCTCTCTTTCCTGTTTACATTTTTTGATTATCTTGAATCTCATATTTGAAAAATCAAATTTTCTATTTAGCCCTGAGCTTTTCAGCAGGAATGTATAAAAGTCGTTTATTTTGTTGAATACCCATTCTCCACTTGCACACCCCCCCAAAAAAAACAATTTTGCTGGTAAGGTGATTCTTAATTGTAACCAAGTCCTCTGATTCTTTAATATAAAATTATTTTTTTATCTTTTGTTTACCTTGACTGCAGCTTCACAATTCTTTAATAGTTTCTTTCTGACTGCTTGCAATATTTCCTCCTTGACATGCGAGCTTTTAATCTAGCCATAATATTCCCTGGAGTTTTCGTTTGGGTATCTTTTTTATTATATGGTCAATGGATTTTTAAAAAAATTCTACTTTACACTCTGATTGTAGAATGTCAGGGCAGTTTTCCTTGATAATTTCTTGAAAAATGTTGTCTAGGCCTTTTTTGTCATCAGGGCTTTCAGGTAATTCAGTAATTTTTAAATGATTTCTCTTTAAATTTAAATTTAAATTAGTTCCAGTTCAGTTGTTTTTCCAATAAGCAAATTCACGTTGTCTTGTTTTTTCCCACCCTTTTGATTTTGTTTCTTGTTTCTTAATTTCTCAAAAAAATCATTAGCTTTCATTTGCTTGATTCTAATTTTTAAAAAATTATTTTCTTTTTTTAAATTTTATTTTATTGGCAAAACATATGTATAGGTAATTCTTCAACATTAACCCTTACATAGCTTTCTGTTATAGATTTTTCCCCCCAACTTCCCACCCCTCCCCTAGATGGCAGGATATCCACTACATGTTAATTATGTTAAAATACTTGGCAAATCGAATATATGTATACATATTTCCAAACTTATCATGGTTGTGCAAGATAAATCATATCTACACAAAAGACATATCAGATAAAGGAAACACAATGTAAGCAACTATCAATCAAGGGTATGAGAATGTTATGTTGTGGTCCACATTTCACATCCCTCTCTCTAGGTGTATATGGCTTTCTTCAGTGAACAATTGGAAGTAGTTTGAAACATTTCATTGTTGAAGAGAGCCATGTCCATCAGATTTGATCGTCATATAGTATTGTTGTTGCAGTGTATAATGATCTCCTGGTTCTGCTCAGTTCACTCAGCATCAGTTCATGAAAGTCTCTCCAGGCCTCTCTGAAATCGTCCTGCTGGTCATTTCTTACATAACAATAATATTCCATAAGATTCATATACCATAATTTATTCAGCCATTCTCCAATTGAAGGGCATCTATTCAGTTTCCAGTTTCTAGCCACTACAAAAAGGGCTGTCACAAACATTCTTGCACATGTGGGGCCCTTTCCTTCCTTATGATTTCTTTGGGATATAAGCCCAATAGAAATGCTGCTGGGTCAAAGGGTATGCACAGTTGGATAACTTTTTGAGCATAGTTCCAAATTGCTCTCCAGAATGGCTGTATCCGTTCACAACTCCACCAACAATGCATCAGCATCCCAGCCTTCCCACATCCCCTCCAACATTCATCATTAACTTTTCCTGTCATTTTAGCCAATCTGAAAAGTGTGTAGTGGTACTTCGGGGTTTTCTTGATTTGCATTTCTCTGATCAATAGTGATTTGGAGGACCTTTTCATATGACTTTAAATAGTTTTAATTTCATCCTCTGAAAATTGTCTGTTCATATCGTTTGACCATTTATCGATTGGAGAATGGCTTGAATTTTTTATAAATATGAGACAATTCTCTATATATTTTAGAGATGAGACCTTTATCAGAATGCTTAAATGTAAAGATGATTTCCCAGTTTATTGCTTCCCTCCTAATCTTGACTGCATTGGTTTTGTTTGTACAAAAATTTTTAACTTAATATAGTCAAAGTTATCTATCTGGTGTTCACTTAAGAGTTGCAGTTCTTCTTTGGACATAATTTTTTTCCATTTCCATAGGTCTGAGAGGTAAACCATATTGTGTTCCTCTAATTTACTTATAGTATCACTCTTTATATCCAGATCATGAACCCATTTAGATCTTATCTTGGTATGTGGTGTTAGATGTGGGTCAAGCCCTAATTTCTTCCACACTAGTTTCCAATTTTCCCAGCAGTTTTTGTCAAATACTGAGTACTTATCCCAGAAGCTGGGATCTTTGGGTTTATCAAAGACTAAATTGCTATAGTTATTGCCTAGTTTGTCTTGTGATTCTACCCTATTCCACTGATCGACTACTCTATTTCTTAGCCAGTACCAAATCATTTTGATGACTGCTGCTTTGTAATATAGTTTTAGATCTGGTACAGCAATTCCACCATCATCAGCCTTTTTTTTCATTAATTCTCTTGAAACCCTTGACCTTTTGTTCTTCCAAATGAATTTTGCTACTATGTTTTCTAGATCTGTAAGATAATTTCTTGGGAGTTTGATTGGTATGGCATTAAATAAGTAAATTAGTTTGGGTAGAATTGTCATTTTTATTATATTCGCTTGGCCTACCCATGAGCATTTTAAGTTTTTCCAATTGACTAAGTCTGATTTTATTTGTGTGGAAAGTGTTATGTAGTTTAGTTCATATAGTTCCTGACTTTCCCTTGGCAGATAAATTCCCAAATATTTTATACTATCAAAAGTTATTTTGAATGGAATTTCTTTTTGTATCTCTTGCTGCTGAACTTTATTGGTAATATTAAAAAATGCTGCTGATTTATGTGGATTTATTTAGTATCCTGCAACTTTGCTAAAGTTGTGAATTGTTTCTACTAGTTTTTTAGTTGATTCTTTAGGGTTCTCTATGTATATCATCATGTCATCTGCAAAGAGTGATAATTTGGTTTCCTTATTACCTACTCTAATTCCTTTAATCTCTTTTTCTTCTCTTACGGCCAAAGCTAACATTTCTAAGACAATATGAAATAATAATGGTGACAGTGGGCAGCCTTGTTTCACTCCTGATCTTATTGGGAATGGTTCTAGTTTGACTCCATTACATATGATGCTTGCTGAAGGTTTTAAGTAGATACTACTAATCATTTTAAGGAAAAGCCCATTTATTCCTATACTCTAGTGTTTTTAATAGGAATGGTTGTTGGATTTTATCAAAGGCTTTTTCTGCATCTATTGAGATAATCATATGGTTTTTGTTAATTTGGTTATTAATATAATTGATTATGCTATTAGTTTTCCTAATATTGAACCAGCCCTGCATTCCTGGTATAAATCCTACTTGGGTCATGGTGTATTATCCTGGGGATGACTTTCTGTAATCTTGTTGCTAAAATCTTATTTAAAATTTTTGCATCAATATTCATTAGGGAAATGGGTCTATAGTTTTCTTTCTCAGTTTTCTCCCTACCTGGTTTAGCTATCAGCACCATATCTGTGTCATAGAAGGAATTTGGTAGTACACCTTTTTTCCCTATTTTTTCAAATAGTTTATATAGTATTGAGATTAATTGTTCTTTGAATGTTTGGTAAAATTCACATGTAAATCCATCTGGCCCTGGAGATTTTTTCTTAGGGAGTTGATTAATAGCTTGTTCTATTTCTTTTTCCAAAATAGGGCTATTTAAATAATTTATTTCCTTTTCTGTTGACCTGGGCAGTCTATATTTTGGTAGATATTCCTCCATTTCATTTACATTATCAAATTTATTGGCATAAAGTTGGGCAAAGAAACTCCTAATTATTACTCTAATTTCCTCTTCATTGGAGGAAAGTTCTGCCTTTTCATTTTTGAGACTAATAATTTGATTTTCCTCTTTCCTTTTTCTAATCAAATTAAATGAAGGCTTATCTATTTTGTTGGTTTTTTTCATAAAACCAACTCTTACTTTTATTTATTTATTCAATAGTTTTCTTATTTTCAATTTTATTGATCTCCCCTTTAATTTTGAGAATTTCCAATTTTGTATTTAATTGAGGGTTTTTAATTTGGTCTTTTTCTAGCTTTTTTAATTGTAAGCCCAGTTCATTGATCTTCTCTTTCTCTGTTTTACGCAAGTAAGCATCTAGAGATATAAAATTACCACTTATAACCGCTTTAGCCATGTCCTACAAATTTTGGTATGTTGTCTCATTATTGGCATTCTCTTGAATGAAATTATCGATTGTGTCTATAATTTGCTCTTTCACCCATTCGTTCTTCAGGATTAGATTATTTAATTTCCAAATAACTTGTGGTCTATTTTCTTTTGGCCTTATATTACATGTGAGTTTTATTGCATCATGATCTGAGAAAGATGCATTTACTATTTCTGCCTTTCTGCATTTGATTTTGAGGTTTTTATGCCCTAACACATGATCAATTTTTGTATAAGTTCCATGGACCCCTGAGAAAAAAATATACTCCCTTCTATCACCATTCAATTTCCTCCAGAGATCTATGATACCTAACTTTTCTATCCTTTTGTTTACCTCCCTAACTTCTTTCTTATTGATTTTGTGATTTGATTTAACTAATTCTGAGAGAGCAAGGTTGCGATCCACCACTAGTATAGTATTACTATCTATTTCTCCTTGCATCTCTGTTAGTTTCTCCTCTAGGAATTTGGTTGCTATACCACTTGGTGCATATATATGTTTTGATACCACTTCATTTTCTATGGTACCCTTTAGTAAAATATAGTTTCCTTCCTTATCTCTTTTAATTAGATCTGTGTTTGTTTTTACTTGATCCCAGATAAGGATTGCTACCCCTGCCTTTCTTTGTTCACCTGAAGCATAGAAGATTCTGCTCCAGCACCTTACCTTCACTCTGTATGTATCTCTATGCTTTAGATGTGTTCTTGTAAATAACATATTGTAGGATTTTGGCTTTTAATCCAGTCCGCTACCCGCTTCCAATTTATGGGAGAGTTCATCCCATTCACATTCACAGTTAAAATAACTATATCTGTATTCCCTGCCATCTTATTTACCCAGAGTTATGATTTTCTCTTCCCTTTCCCTTCTCTCCCTTCTCCCCTCCCCAGTACTTTGCTCTTGATGATCACCTCCCACCAACAATCCTCCTCCCTTTAGAGTCCCTCCCTCCCCTTTATACCTTTCCCCTAGTTTATCCCTTTCCTTTTCTCCCCTCCCTCCTACCTTCCCACAAGGAGGGTCAGGCCTTTCTGTGAAGCCAAATGTGTCTGATATACTCTCTTAGAGTCCAATCTAATGAGAGTAAGCTTTACACAATACTCATTGCCCTCCCTTCTTTCCCTCAATTATATTAGATCTTCTATGTCTCTTTATGAGATTTTGCCTTATTTTACCTCCTTTATTTTTACTTTATTTTGCCTCCTTTCCCCCTCCCCCCTTTTTCTTTTTCAGTATGGTATCCCTTCCACCTCTAATTTCTTTTCCATTATTATCAAAGAAAAATCAAATTATACTGCCATTCTTTAAGGATACCTATAGTAGAAATATAGTTCTCAAGAGTTTTCTTTTTTACCTTTTATGCTTCTCTTGAGTTCTCTATTTTGAGGTCAAATTTTTTGTTCACATCTGGTCTTTTCATTAGAAATAGGTGAAATTCTCCTGTATCATTGAATGACCATCTTCTTCGCTGGATGATGATGCTCATTCTAGCTGGATAACTTATTCTTGGCTGTAATCCAAGTTCTTTTGCCTTTCGGAATATCTGATTCCAGGCCCTTCGATCCTTTAAAGTGGAAGCTGACAGATCCTGTGTAATTCTAATGACAGTTCCTTGGTATTTGAACTGTTTCTTTCTAGCTGCTTGCAATATCTTTTCCTTGGTGTGACAGTCCTGAAATTTGGCCACGATATTCCTTGGGGTTTTAATTTTGGGGTCTCTTTATGGAGGTGATCATTGAATTCTTTCAATGCCAATTTTGCCTTCTGATTCTAAAACATCAGGGCAATTCTCTTTCATGATTTCCTGGAAGATAGCATCCAGGTTCTTTTTTTCATCGTGGCTTTCAGGGAGTCCGATAATCCTTAAATTGTCTCTCCTGGATCTGTTTTCCAAGTCAGTTGTTTTTCCTAGGTGATATTTCATGTTTTCTTCTATTTTTTCATTTTTTTGTTTTTGTTTAACTGATTCTTGAAGTCTTTTTGAGTCATTTACTTCTATTTGTTCAATTTTAATTTTTAAAGTATTATTTCCTTCAGTTATCTTTTTTTAGCTCCTTTTGTAGCTAGCCAGTTGAATTTCTTGATTCAATGCATTCTTTTTCCATTTTGCCAGTTTTATTTTTCAGTGAATTGTTGTCTTTTTCCAATTCACCAATTTTGTTTTTCAGTTCACCATTTTTATTTTCCAGTGAATTGGTGATTTTTTCCAATTCACCAATTTTGTTTTTCAGTGAACTGTTTTCTTTTTCCAATTCACCAGTCCTATTTTCCAGTGTTTGATATTTCTGTTGCCCTGATCTCAATTTATTTCCCCATTCTTCTTCTAGCTCTCTTTTGAGATTCTTAATGCAGTCTTCCAGATAAGCCTTCTGAAAGGGAGACCAACTTATGTCTGCCTTTGCGGCTTCATCTGGGATTGTTTTCATAATGTCAGGATCTGGGGACTGTTCTATTTTTTCTCTGTAACAGCTGTCTATGGTGAGAGCTCTCTTCTGCTTCTTGCTCATGATTTAAAGTTGGGATATCGGTCACCAGCAAAAAATACTGCAACAATTTGTATTTGCCCTGGGGCAGTTTGCCGAGTTGACTTCCAGTCTGAGGCTGGTTGGGCTAGATTCGCACTAGGACCACGTCTTCAGCTGTTCTCGATTCACCCTTTACCAAAGGCAGATCTGCCAAAGCTCCTGCCTGCAAGCAGAGCAAAGTGGCCCAGGTGTCTCCCAGGGGCTTCCTGGGTGCCTAAAATCCACCCCTCTATCGCAGCCCTGACTTCCGCCCGTCTGGAGTCTGATCATGACCAGCGGCCGATTTCCCCTGAGGCTAACCTTCTTCTCCGGAGTTGTTTTAAGGTAGATTTTTGATAGAAGTGCATTGTAGTCCAAATGTTTGGTAGAGCCCTCACTCCAAAACCAGTTCGAAGGCTCACTTTGTCTGGGTCTGAGGGAAGGTCTCAGGAGTTCACAGAGAACGCTGTCTGCAATTCGCCATCTTGGCTCGAAATGTGACCAATTTCATTTTTAAGAAGTTTTTTTAAGTGAATTTTTATGGTTTTCTTTCCATTTGACCAATTCTGTTTTTAAGGCATTCTTCCCATTTGCATTTTTTCCTTTATCATTTAGCCTAGTCTCTTTTTAAAATGTGATATTTTTCAACATTTTATGTCCCCTTTAATAAACTGTTGACTTGTTTTTCATGATTTTCTGGTGTCACTCTCATTTCTCTTCCTAATTATTCTTCCAACTTATGATTTTCAAAATCCTTTTTGAGTTCTTCCATGGCCTGAGACCAATTTATATTTTTCTTGGATCTCTGGGTTTTGCAACTTTGATTTGCAACACACTGAGTTTGTGTTTTGGCTTTCCTTGTCACCATAGTAATTTTCTATAGCCAGAATTTGTTTTTCTCTCATTTTCCAAGTCTATTACTTACTTTTTACACTTTGTTAAAGTAGGGATCTACTTCCAGTATAGAAGGTGAATAGTCTCAGGTTTGGGGGAGTTTGTGCAGCTGTTTTCAGAGATACTTTTAGGAACCTATACATTTTCAATTTTTTCAAGGTTGTATGATCTAAGGAGATGTGTTTATTATTCTCTTGGCTTGTTCCCTGGTCTTTGAGTGGCCACAAGCACTCATTTCTGCTCTTTAACTACAAGGAGAATCCTTTTTCCACTGTGGACTCCAGTTCTGGTGTGCTAGTGCTCCTCTTTCTCCTGGGATTGATACCCAGGATTACTACTCCAATTTCATTATGGACAAAGCATTGTAATACTTCCTCAATGCTAGCAGAGACCCTCTTTCTGACTAGTTTTTTTTTTTTTTTTTTACATCCTTGCTGTTAGTGGCTGAGAGCTCAAAGCAGCCACTTATGCTGCTGATTCATTGGCTTCCAAGGCCTCCTCCTTAGTTTTCTGTGGTCAGAATGTCCTGGGTGGAATGTCTTAACATGATTAGTGTTCATCTATTTTCCATGCTAAACCAAATGTGACAGTCCTTTCCTGCTGACCTTCTAAGTTGTCTTTGACATCTGCTGGTTGAGAAATCTGAGAACTTCCACTCTTGGCACTGATTCAGTCACTTTAAGGCCTGATCCTGATTTGTTGTGGCCTACTCTGTGCTGGAGGCAACCTGCACTGGATTGTGCTCACTCTCACCCTGGCATAAGAGATCTTTTCTGCCAACCTTCTAAGTTTTCTGGGCTGAAACATTGTTTTACTTTTTCTTTTTTGTGAGTTCAGCTTTTGTAGAATTTGTTTAAAGATATCATTTAAAGGTATTTAGAGGGGTTTGGGGGGAAGCCCAGGAGAGTCTGGCTTTTACTCTCTGATCTTGGCTCTGGCCCTACTAATCTAAATTCTTAAAGGAAAAAATAAGTTAATTACAAAAAGAGATAGCAAAACTATACTTAATTTCTTAGTTGACCCCTCTCAGAACTTGATAAAAGGAAAGAATTAATGTCCAATATAGCATTACAAAATGTAAAAGAGATAATTTTGCTGATATTAAATTTAAAAGGTTTTGCACAAACAAAAATAATGCAACCAACATTTGAAAGAAATTAGAAATCTTGGAAACATCTAGAGTCATTGTCTCTGATAAACGCCTCGTTTCTCAAATAGATAGTGAACTAAGTCTAAAATACAAGAATACAAGTCATTATTCAAATGATAAATGGTCAAAGGATATGAAGAATCTGTTTGAAGGTTCTTCTTGACTTCTTGAAGTCAAAGTTGTCTATACATATATAAATAAGTGCTCTAAATTACTTTTGATTAGAGAAATACAAATTAAAACAACTATTTAATATCACCATCTTTATCAGATTGATTAATGCGACAAAAAAGGAAAGTGATAAATATTGGAGAGGATGTAGGAAAATTGTGACATTAATATATTTTTGTTGGAGTTCTGAACTTATTCAACCATTCTGGATAACGGTTTGGAACTATGCCAAAGGGCAACCGAAATTTGCATACCCTTTGACCCAGTAATATTGTTAAAGCTATATGTTAAAGAGGTAATAAAAAAGGAAAAAATACCCACATTTGAAAAAAAATATATTTGTAGTAGCTCTTATTGTGGTGACAAAGAATTGGAATTGGAGGGATGGCCCCTTAAATCATTGTACACAATATCAAAAACATTGTATGATGACAAGTAGGAATAACTTAGTTCATCTCAGCAACACAATATCCAAGACTCGTACAAAGGAATCACAATGCTATCCACATTCAAATAAAGAGCTGGTGGACTGTAACTGCAGATTGATGCATCCTTTTTTTCACTTACTTTATATTTTTGCTTCTTTTTTTGATCCATTTCTTATTTCACAACTGTTATTAATATGGGAATATGATTTACATGATAGCACCTATATAACCCATATCAAAGTATCAAAGTGACCATCATTTTAGGAATAGGAAAAGGAATGGGGTGACAGATTAAAATTTGAAACTCAAATTCATGTAAAATGATGCTAGAAATTTTGACATGCAATTATGAAAAATAAAACATTTTTAAAAATCCTTCCTTATCCAAAAAAGAGAATTAAATGATATGTCATCTTCTAATGGGAAGCTTTTCCCAATCTTCTCAGCTGCTAGTATCTTCCCCTCTAAAACTTCCTTCTGTTTATTCCACACATATATCTTGAATGAATCTAGTTGGGTACATGTTTTTCTCCAATTTAAATGTGTTTCTTACAAACAATGACTAGCTATTCCTTTCTCTGGATCCCCAGAGTTTATCAAAATTCTTAGCATATAAAGAGTGCATAGTGATTGCCTGATTTAGCACACTGCCCAGTATATAGCAAGAACTTAATAAATATCATCCAAATAATCTTTGATTGATGCCACATTTCATAATACCCCACCTTTATATCTTTGCCCTAAATATTCTCCTTCACTACCATTTCCAACAGTGTCTGTTAAGTAGAATTTATATATTGCTTTAAAGATTGCACAGTGTTTTAAAATTATTTCATTTATTTTATTTTTACAACAACTTTGATAGGTAAGTTATAATACAGCTGAGAAAACTAAAATAAACATAGGTAAGTTGATTTGCATAGGGTCATAGAATTATAAAAATACTGCAAATAAGCCCCTATTATTCATTTTTAGGGTCCTGAGAAATCAGATAACTTAACCAAGATCATACAACTAGCAAATATAAAAGACAAAGTTTTGATTGGAATCATCTTGACTTAAGAGCATGCTCTATTTATGCTCTTGTATATGTATATTCATCTTTCTTATATGCATATCATATGCTCATATACTTATATAAGTAAATTTTGCTTGATTTCTACTCAAAGGGGACATCGTATTTCATATATGACTCTGAGTTTATTAAATCAATATCAGAAGAGCTCAAGCTTTGGCAAGGTTTTGAATATAAGCTCAGCAATACCATATCTGTTGTCTGACAGACTATCAAAAGTAGGTTCAGTCAGATTGGCTAAAATGACAGGAAAAGTTAATGATGAATGTTGGAGGGGATGCGGGAAGGCTGGGACACTGATGCATTGTTGGTGGAGCTGTGAACAGATACAGCCATTCTGGAGAGCAATTTGGAACTATGCTCAAAAAGTTATCCAACTGTGCATACCCTTTGACCCAGCAGCATTTCTATTGGGCTTATATCCCAAAGAAATCATAAAGGAAGGAAAGGCCCCCACATGTGCAAGAATGTTTGTGGCAGCTCTTTTTGTAGTGGCTAGAAACTGGAAACTGAATAGATGCCCTTCAATTGGAGAATGGCTGAATAAATTATGGTATATGAATATTATGGAATATTATTGTTCTGTAAGAAACGACCAGCAGGACGATTTCAGAGAGGCCTGGAGAGACTTGCATGAACTGATGCTGAGTGAAATGAGCAGAACCAGGAGATCATTATACACTGCAACAACAATACTATATGACGATCAATTCTGATGGACATGGCTCCCTTCAACAATGAAATGTTTCAAACCACTTGTCTCTCTCTCTCTCTCTCTCTCTCTCTCTCTCTCTCTCTCTCTCTCTCTCTCTCTCTGTCTTTTTCTCTTTCTCTCTCTCCCTCTCTCTGTCTCTCTGTCTCTCTCTGTCTCTCTGTCTCTGTCTCTGTCTCTCTCTGTCTCTCTTTCTCTCTGGCTTTCTAACTCTCCTCCCCCCCCCTTTCTCTCTG
>JAJPUD010010420.1:49081-62445 GCA_023553655.1 Myrmecobius fasciatus
CACACACACACACACACACACACACTCACACACACACATACACATACACCCACACACTCATCCATATACTCTTTTCTCACTGATTGGAGACCAATTATATTAAAGTGAGAATGTTTCATCCATTCTAAAACCCAGTGAAAAGTCAGAGGATGTATACAGAAATGGTATCTCAATTTTTAAAAAGCCCAGAAAAAGCTTATTTTTTTTTATCAGCAACTATTCCTTAGTAGAGTTTCTCCAGCTACTGAATGATGGAATCATTAGGCCATCTGCTGGCAAATAGTAAACAGACAGCCTTTACAAATTCCAAACACAAATATGTAAATCCTCTTATTAGGATTTGAACTGACTCAGGGGATTCATTAATGGATACTGGATCATTTTCAGATTTGTTTGTGTCTCTTCTTGATTGTTTCATATCAATCTGTTATGTTTCCATTTTGAAGATTTCCAGAAATGATGGTTATTCTTCCATTCAATAACTGTAGCAAGGAACTTGAAGTTAAAACTAAGTAGATGAGTGTGATTACTTTTAATTTACATATATATGTATGTGCATATATATATACATACACACATATGTATAAGGAAACTGAGGCACATAGATGGTTAATGACTGCAGCAAACTCTAAAGTATTTATGTGTATCACCTGGAAAGGGAATTGAGAACTCTAGCCAATAGACAGAAAACACTCCCTTTCCCCTAGCCCACATCATATCAATGGACAACAACAACCAAACTAGATAAATCATATTAAAAGATGGTTAACCTCTGATAACAGCTGGTGCTTGTAAATTAAATTATTAAATTTAGCCTATTTCTGGCAATCCACAGAACTATAAGGAAAATGTGCCTGAGATACATTTTGGCAATATACCTATGAAGGATTGGCAACTCCATTATGAAAACATGAGTCCTCTAATAAAAGGGACAATTGCAAATGGTCATAATTGTGAGAATACATTATTGCTACTGAAATTGTCCTGCAGGTAAATTAAGGACTTGAGTTTTCTGGGGACAAAAATTTGGTACCATTTCCAATATTAAACTCACTAAACAAAAAAATTCTCTAAATTACATTCCAGATATCAGATTTTATAACAAATTATCCATTTAATACCAGAATTGCCTAATTAATATGCAAATCACCCATTTAGTACTACATTAGTAACTGTTTTACTTATTTTTATCACTAATTCTTTTCATTTGTTGCCTTCATTAAGCATTTATTAAACACTGTACTAAGTGATAAACATTGAGAGGAAATACAGGAGGAAATACAACTCCTGCCTTCAAGGTACTTACATTTTACTGTGAATAGAACGTAAGGGCATATATAATAACTGAAAAAAAATGGTTCCCATGAAATCAGAAAAATATCTTTCTGAGTTCATGTCAAACCATGAGATTCTTGCTTCTAAACTCTATTTGCCTCTGTTTCTTTAACTGTAAAGTGAGCTCAAAAAGGAAATCTCCAATGTGGTTTCAGGAAGAGTCAGATGCAACTGAAAAATTGCTGAATAACAAGTTATGCAGATGAGTAAATGCAAAGTACATATAAAGCAAATTCAAAATTCTTTCAAAAAGGACAAAATACTAACAGTTAGGGATCGAGAAAGGGTTCTGATAAAGGATGCCACATGAACAGAGATATGAAGGAAGATAAAGATTTTAGCTGGGGGGGAAGGCTAATAAGGAGTGAAAGCATTTCACACATGGGGAAAAAAGTATGTAAAAACCCAGAAGATGGAATACTGAATTTGGAGAAGAGCAAGAAAACTAGTTTGGCTAAATATATAATTTTCAAGGAGAATCATAAGGATAAAGTATATAAGGTAATCTGGAACATACTATGAAAGATTTTAAATGCCAGTTGAAATTTTGATTGCATCTTGAAGAGAAAAGGAAGCTAATAAAGGGTCAGGTGATTTTTGAATGATGTCTCCCATATTAGATTGAGTACTTTGAGAGGAAGAATTGTATTTTGCCTTTCCTTGTATCCCCAACACCTAGAACAGTGCCTGACACTTAATTTGTATTTAATAAATCCTTGTTGACTGGCAGGCTTGAGCAGAGGAGTGACACATCCATATTTTATTATTACCAATTTTATAGCTCTGTGGAAAATGCTCTGGAGAAGAGAGAGATTGTAGTTGGTAAGCTTAATTAGGAGATTATTGTCATAGTCCTAGCAGGAGATGATAAGAGTTAAATTGGTCTGATGATCATGTGAGTGGAGAAATTGGGATGAAAAAAAAAGTCATGGGGTGGAGCAAAGATAGTGGAGAGCAGACAGGTCTTTATCTGAGTTCTTCCTGGCTTCCCTTAGATCAAGGGAATATCAGATCAAGGCTCTGAATTGGTTTTGGAGTGACAAAACACACAGATATTTGGAGTGTAACAAATTTCCAGAAGAAAATATTTTGGAAGAACTTCAGAAAATATGTTTCAATCTAGCATGAAGGGCACAGAGAAAGGGAGGTGGTTTAGCACAGGTGTAGCACAGGCAGCCAAGGTGGTGTGATGTTTGCATACCTGGGGAATCTACCAGGAGGCTCTTAGTCAAAGCACAGCAGCATTGGCTACTCTGGCCTGGTTCAGAAGCCAGTGGATCAGCAGAGTAGTTGTGAGATATTGAAAGCAACTACAAAAGGCAAAGAGTAAGCCCCTGAAACCCAGAATAAACAGAACTCGGCCATGCCCACCCAGAATGCGAAGGAAGTCAGCAGCAATGGGCCCAAGGCAGCATAAAGTTGCTGTTGCCTGTAGAGGAACTTGGGACAATCTCTGCTTTTCTCTAAGAACAGACCTCAACCTTTAAAAATGAGCAAAAAAGCAAAGAGTTCTGAATGAAACTATTCTCCACCTCCAGATATATTGGAAGGATTCCACAAAAGGTCAGTCTAATTGGAGTGAAAGGGATGTTCAGCCCAGGTAGGATGGAATCCAGTAAAAGCCAGTGAAATGGTTTTTAACATAGCAGATCAACAACTGAGACAATTGGTCCTGACTCAGTTGAGAAACAGACCAGTGAGATCAGCCTCCAGTCCCAGCTCAGAAAACAAATTGGGAAAACAGGTTATTTCCTGGAAAGATAAGGTAAAACTACCCACTATTAGGGACAAAACACCAAATGCAAGGGACCCTTTGCTCAAAAACCAAGGTTTAGAGCTGCACGGGAAACTTGGAACAGTGCTCCATTTAATCCAAGAGCAGAGCTCAACCTAAAAACTTACAAAAGATGAAATACAAAAAGAAAAGTACAGAGCAGAAAACAGAAAGAAACCTTTTGCATAAAAACTATCATGGTGACAAGGATGATCAAAACATCAACTCAGGTGAGGACAAAATGGCCATAGAGGAAATCTCAAAGAGTGATATGAATTTGTTTCAAGCCCAGAGAAGCTTCTTGGAAGTGCTCATAAAAGATTTTTAAAGGCAAATAAAAGAAATAGAAGGAAAAAAAATGAGAAAATAGATGAGAGGCATGCAATAGAGTCAACATCTTGGAAAAGAAAGGCAATTCCTTAAAATATGCAATTGGTCAAATGCAAAAAAACAAATCTACTGAAGAAATCAATTCCATAAAAAACACAATAGACTAAATGCAAAATAAATAAATAAATAAATAAATAAATAAATAAATAAATAAAAATACACTGAAGAAAACACCTTGAAAAGTAGAATTAATTAAATGGAAAAAAAGATATACAAAGCTAACTGAAGAAAATCACATATTAAAAATTAGAATGGGGCAAATGGAAGCTAATGATTTTATGAGATTTCAAGAATCAGTCAAATGAACAAAAAAGAATGAAAAAATGAAAGAATATGTAAAATACATCATTAGAAAAATAGCCAATATCTTCAGCAATGAAATGTTTCAAACCAGTTCCAATTGTTAAGTGAAGAAAGCCATATACACCCAGAGAAAGGGAGATGAAATGTGGACCACAACATAACATTTTCATGCTCTCTATTGATGTTTACTAGCATTGTGTTTCCTTTCTCAGATTTTTTTTCTTTCAGATACGATTTTTCTTGCACAACAATGATGTTTGGAAATATGTATACATATATTCGATTTGTCAAGTATTTTAACATAATTAACATGTAGTGGATTTTCTGCCATCTAGGGGATGGGTGGGGACTGGGGGGGAATTTGTAACGGAAACCTTTGTAAGGGTCAATGTTGAAGAATTACCCATACGTATGTTTTGCAAATAAAAAGTTTTAATAAAGAAAAAAAAATAGCCAATCTGGAACATAGATCTAGGAGAGAAAATTTAAAAGTTATTGTTCTACCTGAAAGTCATGATCAAAAAAAGGAGCCCTGGATAGCACTCATCAACAGATCATCAAGGAAAACTGCCCTGACATACTAGATCCAGAGAGGGAAATAGTGATTGAAAGAATTCATTGATTACCTCCAGGAAAAGATCCCACAAGAAAAGCCCCAAAGAACATTGTTGCAAAACTCCAGAAAAATAATCTCAATGAAAAAATACAGCAAGCTACCAGACAAAAGCAATTCAAGTATCAAAGACAATAGTCATGATTATTCAGGATCTAACAACTTCTACAATAAAAGATCAGAAGGCCTGGAATACCATAGTTTGGAAGGCAAAGGACTTGGGGTTACAATCAAGAATTAATTACACAGTGAGACTGAGCATCATCTAAACAGAAAATCTGATCATCAAAAACAGGACTCAAGAGAGAGGTAAGCAGGAGGGAAATACACATTATTAAAATGCTAAATTATTTACGTCCTTAGATAGGAAAATTATACGTGTAACTCTTGAGAACTGAATCTCTTATTGATGCAGTAAGAGGGGATATCACATGGATAGAGAGGGTGGTTGTGAATGGATTCTGATGGGATGATATCTAATTTAAAAAAAAGAGGTAGAAAAAGTATTGTACTGGGAGAAGAGGAAAAGGAGTATAATGGGACAAATTAGATCACAGAAAGAGGCACAAAAGAACCATTACAATAGAGGGAAAAAAAAGGGAGGTGGGGTGAGCATTGTTTAAAGCTTAATTTCACCAGTATGGGGTCAAAGAGAGAATATCTTAATCATTCAGTTGGATATAGAAATTTATCTTACCTTATAAAAAAGTAGGAGGGGAAGGAAATTGAATATTGAATAGGGAAAGAAATTAATACACCTTTTCAAACTTACTATGTATTATGACATAAAAATTTCATGATAAAATACAGAAAGGCAGAAATACCAAATTCTTCCTTTTGAGACCATGATGCGTTGAAAATTATATTCAAGGGAAAGCTAGACTAAAAACCAATTGGAAATTAAATAATCTAATTCTAAAAGTATGAATGGGTCAAATGACAAATCACAGAAGCAATCCACAATTTCATCCATGAGGATGAAAATTATGAGACAACACACCAAATCCTATGGATTGGAATCAAAGCAGCTCTTGGGGGAAAGTTTATATCTCTAAATAATTACATGAATAAAAGAGAGAAGGAAGAGATCAATGAATTTAGCATGCAACTAAGAAAATTAGAAAAAGAACAAATAAAAAACAATTAAATATAAAATTAGAAATTCTGAAACTCAAAGAAGAGATTAATAAAATTTAAACTCCAAAAGCTACTGAATTAATTAATAAAACTAGAAACTGGTTTTATGGGGGGGGAGGGGAAACCAGCAAAATAGATAAAACTTTGCTTAATTTGTTTAGAAAAATTAAAGAAATAACCAAACTACCAGCATTAAAAATGAAAAGCATGAATGTACCACCAAAAGAAATTAAAATACTTAAGAAAAAGAAATTAAAGCAAAAATTAGGAACTAGTTTCCCAAATTATGCCAGCAAGTCTGACAATCCAATAGAAATCAGTCAATATTTAAAAAATAAAAATTGCCCACATTACCAGAAAAGGAAATAATGACTTAAATAGTTACATTCTAGAAAAAAAGAAATTGAAAAAAACTATTAATAACGTCCCTATGAAAAAATTTCCAGTGTCTGATGAATTTACAAGTGAATCCTATCAAACATTTAAAGAACATTCCAATAATATGTAAACTATTTGGGAATATAAGCAAAGAAGGAGTCCTGCCAAATTCCTTCTATGACACAAATATGATACTAATACTTAAACCAGGAAAAGCAAAAACAAAGAAAGAAAATTACCGACCAATAAGCCTAATGAATATTGATGCACATTTTTAAAATAAAATATTAGCAAAGAGATTGCAGCAATTTGTCAGCAGGATAATACCCTATGACCAAACTAGATTTATAGCAGGAATGCAGGGCTGCTTTAACATCAGGAAAACTATTGCCATAATTGATCATATCAATAACAAAAGCAATAGAAATCATATGATAATCTCAATAGATGGAGAAAAAGTTTTTAACAAAACTTAGCACCCATTCCTATTAAATACATTATAGAGCACAAGGATAAAGGGAGTTTTCCTTAAAATAATAAAAAACATCTTTCAAAAACTAACAGCAAACATTTTTTTGTAATGGAGAGAAGCTGGAAGCATTCTCAGTAAGAACAGGGGTAAAATGAAGATGTCCATTATTACTAGTACTAGAAATATTAGCTTTAGCAATAAGAAAAGAAAAAGAAATTAAAGGAATTAGAATAGGCAATGTGGGGTTAAAACTGTTACTCTTTGAAAATTATATGATATTATTAGCAAAGTTTCAGGATACAACAAAAACTCATATAAATCCTGAGCATTTTTATTACTTATATTACTTTATATATTATATATATATGATATATATATACATATATATATTATATATATATTACTTATATAGCATTATATATTACTGACAAAACCCAGTAGCAAGAGATAGAAAGAGAAACTCCATTTTATATAACTATAGACAAAATAAAATATTTGAATGTCTACCTGCCAAGACAAACTGAGGAATTATAGGAGCATAATTTCAAAACACTTCTCATGCAAATAAAGGCAATTCTAAACAATCGGAAAAAATAACAACTCACAGCTAGACAGAGGTATTATAATAAAAAATGGGAATTCTGTCTAAATTGGTCCACATATCCAATGCCATGACAATTAAACTGCTACAAAGTTATCTTATAGACCTAGAAAAAATAATAACAAAATTCATCTGGAAGAACAAAATATCAAAAATATCAAGGCAATTAGAGAAAAAATACAGTGGACAGTAGCCTAGCAATAACAGACCTAAAACTGAATTATAAAGCAGAAGTCATTAAAAATATATTGTACTGGCTAAGAAATAGAGTCCTGGATCAGTGGAATAGGTTAGACACATGACAAAATAATCACTGACTATTGCAATATAGTATTTGATAAATGCCCAAACCTCAGCTCCTGGGATAAAAACTGACTATTTCACAAAAATTGCTGGGAAAATTGGAAAATGATATATCAGAAATTCAGCATAGACCTGCAGCAGACACTCCATACCAAAATAAGGTCAAATGAGTACATGATTTGGGGATAAAAGGTGATAATATAAGCAAATTAAGAGAGCAGGGGATAATTTAACTATTAAATTTTTACAGAGGGGATGAATCTATGCCAAAAGAAGAACTCAAGAACATTATGAAAAGTAAAATGTATTTTGATATTAAATTGTAAAAGGTTTTGTACAAACAAAATCAATTGAAACAAGATTAAACAAGAATTTTTAGATGCTGAAATTAAAGCTATCTATAGTCATATGAAAAAAATGCTCTAAATCACTATTGATTAAAGAAATGCAAACTAAGACAATTTTGAGGTAACAATTCACATCTCTCAAATTGCCTGTGATGACAGGAAAAGTTAACGATAGGGGATGTGGGGAAAACTGGGTCACTAATGCATTTTGGTGGAGTTATAAAATACTTCAGCTATACTGGAGAGTAATATGGAACTAGGCCCAAAGGGCTATCAGATTGGGCATACCCTTTTATCAGCAGTGTCTTTATTGAGCCTGTATCCAATAGAGATCATAAAAAGGAAAAGGGACGCATGTGTACAAAAAGCATCCCTTTTTGTAGTTATAAGAAACTGGAAACTGAGTGGATGCCCATCAGTTGGAGAATGACTGAATAAGTTATGATATATGAATGTTATGGAATATTACTCTATAGGAAACAATCAGCAGGATCATTTCTTAAAGGCCTGGAGAGATTTACATGAATTGAAAGCATTGAAGAACCAAGAGAACACTGCAAATAGCAAAAAACAAGATTATGAGATGATCAATTCTGTTGGACATGACTCATTTCAAAAAGGAGATGATTCAGGCCATTTCTAATGGTCTTGTGATAGAGAAAGTCATCTGCACCCAGAGAGAAGACTTTGGAAACTGATCACAACATAGTATCTTCACGTTTTTGTTCTTGCTTGCTTTCATTTTATTTTCTTTCTCATTTTTTTGTCTTGATCTGATTTTTCTATTGCACCATGATAATTGTGAAAGTATGAATAGAAGAACATGTTTAACATATTTTTATGTTTAACACATATTGGATTACTTGCCACCTAGGGGAAGGGTTAAGGAGAAGGGAGGAAGAAAACAATTGGAACACAAGGTTTTACAAGGATGAATTTTGAAAACTATGTATATGTTTTAAAAGTAATCAGCTTTTAAAAAAAGAAAACATGTTCTAAATCACTCTTAATTACAGAAATGCAAGCTAAAACATCTCTGAGGTGGCATCTCATACCTCTTAGACTTGCTAAGAGAACAGGAACAGATAATGAAAAATCTTGGAGGGGATTTGGGAAACTGGGTCACTGATTTTTTGTTGATGGAGTAGTGAACTTATCCAACCATTCTGGAGAGCAATTTGGAAATATGCCAAATGGTCTATAAAGCTGTGACCCTTTAACCTAGCAGTGCCAATATTGGATCTATATCCCAAAGAAATCATAAAGTTGGGAAGAGGACCAATAAGTTTAAAAATATTTGTAGCAGACCTTTTTGTGGTATCAAAGAATTGGAAAATGGGTAGATGCCCATAAATTGTGAAATGGTTGAATAAGTTGTGGCATATGAAAGCAATGAAATATTATTTTTCTATGAAAAATAATAAGCAAACTGATTTTAGTAAAGCCTGGAAAGATTTACATGAATGGATGCTGAGTGAAACAAGTAGAACTAGAAACCTATTGTAGACTTCCTTCCAGGGGTGGAGCCATGGTGGCAGAGATCAGACAGGAGTCTCTGTAACCTCCTCTAACCTCCCCTCAAACCAACAACATATGAAGCCTCTACACTGATTTTGAAGCAAAAAAAAATCCACAATGTCTGGAGAACAACACGATTCTAGAAGAAGATACTCTGGAAGAACCTCAAAACAGGTCTGTTTTAATTGAGCAGGGGGGTGGTCTGCTGAACCCAGACTGCAGCGCAGGGAGACGGGCAAGGAGCTGGAGCAGGGAGCTGGAACAGGAGTCAGAACAGGAGTGGGAGTGTTGTGCTTTTCACACACCTGGGAGTCTTCTGCGGGCCTCTTGGACCAATCTGTCCTGATTGTGGGCAGGTGGTTTGGAGGGTCTGCCTTTTAAGGGGGATAGATTGTGAACCACTGAACCCCTGATGAGTATCGGACCTAGCTGCCATTACACAGCACCTTAAAGCAATCAATCAAACAGGACTGATCAGCACCAGAAATAATTCAATCAGTGGAGCTGCCCCAGGGTGAACTAAAGCAGAACTGCCCAGCACCTGACATAATTCAATCAGCAGAACTGCCCAGTTCCTGAAATAACTCAATCAACAGAACTGCCCCAGGGCAAATTAAAGCAGCTGTCCCACCTTTGCCCTAAACAGACCTCACACCTTTAAAAAATGAATAAAAAAACAAAAAGAGCTCTCACCATAGACAACTTTTATGGAGAGAGGGAAGAACAGACCTCAAATCCTGAGGCCCCTAAAGATAAAGCAACTCCAGAAAAAGCCCCAAAGAGAGACATAAATTGGTCTCCATGTCATAAGGCTTTCTTTGAAGATTACATAAAAAATCTTGAAAGGGAGTTAGAAGAAACATGGGGAAACAAAATGAGATCACTGCAAAATAAAATAGAAAAAATGGAAAAAGAATGCATTGAACAAAAAAATGTAATTGGTCAATTGCAAAAGGAACTAAAAACAGTAACTGAAGAAAATAAGACATTAAAAATTAGAATCCAACAACTGGAAATGAATGACTCATCAAGACTTCAAGAATCAGTCAAACAAAAAGAAAAAAATGAAAAGATAGAGAAAAACATGAAATATCTCCTAAGAAAAACAGCTGACCTGGAAAATAGATCAAGGAGAGACAATCTAAGGATTATAGGGCTTCCTGAAAGCCATGATGAAAAAAAGAACCTGGACACTATCTTCCAGGAAATCATAAAAGAAAACTGCCCTGATATTTTAGACCCAGAAGGCAAAATACTCCTTGAAACAATCCACCGATCACCTCCTGAAAGAAACCCAAAAATCAAGTCCCTCAGAAATATCGTGGCTAAATTCCAGAACTATCATACCAAGGAAAAGATACTATGAGAAGCCAGAAAGAAACAATTTAAATATCGGGGAGCCACAATTAGGATCACACAGGACCTAGCAGCTTCTACTTTGAAGGATCGAAGGGCCTGGAATCAGATATTCCAAAGGGCAAAGGAACTTGGATTACAGCCAAGAATAAGTTACCCAGCTAGAATGAGCATTATCTTCCAGGGAAGAAGATGGTCATTCAATGATATAGGAGAATTTCACCTATTTCTACTGAAAAGACCAGAACTGAACAAAAAATTTGATCTACAAACACAGAACACAAGAGAAACATAAAAAGGTAACAAGAAAAAATAACTCTTGAGAACTATATTTATGTTATAGATACTTATAGAATGAGGGTTGATTTTGTGAATCTATTATTACATTATGATTATGATATGATTACTGTGATTTTATGATTATTATCATATGATTACTGTGATTTTATGATTATTATGATATGATAAACTGAAAAAGAAATTAGAGGTAGAAAAGGGATAACACTGGAAGAAGAGGAAAAGGAGGTAAAATAAGGGAAATTACATCACATGTAGAGGCAAAGAAAACCTATAATGATTGAGGGAAGAAAAGGGAGGGGAATGAGAGTTGGGTTAATCTCCATCTCATCAGATTTGGCTCAGAGGGAATAATAGATGTACTTATAAGGAAACAGGAGGGAAAGGGGGGGGAAAGGGGTGGGTGGGCTCTAAAGGGGAAGGATTGTTTGAGGGAAGTGGTTTTCAAAAGCAAAATAGTAGGGAGGAGGGAAAGGGGATAAGAAAGAGAAAAGCATAAGCTAGGGTAAATAAGATGGCAGGAAATACAGAATTAATTATTTTAACTGTGAATGTGAATGGAATGAACTCTCCCTTAAAGCAGAAGCAGATAGCAGATTGGATTAAAAACCATTATCCAACAATATGTTGTATACAAGAAACACATCTAAAACATAGAGATACATACAGGGTGAAGGTAAAAGGCTGGAGCAGAATCTATTATGCTTCAGGTGAACAAAAAAAAGCAGGGGTAGCAATCCTGATCTCAGACCAAGTAAAAGCAAAGATAGACTTCATTAAAAGAGACAAAAAAGGAAATTATATCTTCCTTAAGGGTACCATAGATGATGAAGCAATATCAATACTAAACATATATGCACCAAGTGGTATAGCATGGAAATTCCTAGAGGAAAAGTTCAGAGAGATGCAAGAAGAAATAGACAGCAAAACTATAATAGTGGGGGATCTCAACCTCCTTCTCTCAGAACTTGATAAATCAAACGACAAAATAAATAAGAAAGAAGTTAAGGAGGTAAACAAAATGTTAAAAAAGTTAGGTATGATAGATCTTTCGAGGAAATTAAATGGAGATAGAAAGGAGTTTACTTTTTCTCAGAAGTCCATGGAACTTATACAAAAATTGACGATGTGTTAGGACACAAAAAACTCAAAATCAAATGCAGGAAGGCAGAAATAATAAATGCATTTTTTTCAGATCATGACGGAATAAAAATCACATGCAATATAAGTCCAGGAGAAAATAGACCAAAAACCAATTGGAAACTAAATAATTTTATCCTAAAGAATGAATGGGTGAAAGAGCATATTACAGACACAATTACTAATTTCATCCAAGAGAATGACAATAATGAGACAACATACCAAAATTTGTGGAATACAGCCAAAGCGGTAATAAGGGAAAATTTTGTATCTCTAGATGCTTATTTGCATAAAATAGAAAAAGAGAAAATCAATGAATTGGGCTTGCAACTAAAAAAGCTAGAGAAAGAACAAATTAAAAAACCCCAATCAAATACCAAACTTGAAATCCTAAAAATAAAGGGAGAGATTAGTAAAATTGAAAGTAAAGAATCTATTGAATTAATAAATAAAACTAAAAGTTGGTTTTATGAAAAAACCAACAAAATAGATAAACCTCTAGTTAATTTAATTAGAAAAAGGAAAGAGGAAAATCAAATTGTTAGTCTCAAAAATGAAAAGGGAGAACTTTCCACCAATGAAGAGGAAATTAGAGCAATAATCAGGAGTTACTTTGCCCATCTTTATGCCAATAAATTTGATAACCTAAGTGAAATGGAGGAATATCTACAAAAATATAGATTGCCCAGATTAACAGAAGAGGAAATAAATTACTTAAATAGTCCCATTTTAGAAAAAGAAATACAACAAGTCATTAATCAATTCCCTAAGAAAAAATCCCCAGGACCAGATGGATTGACATGTAAATTTTACCTAACATATACAGAACAATTAACTCCAATATTATATAAACTATTCAAAAAAATAGGGAATGAAGGACTCCTACCAAACTCCTTTTATGATACAGACATGGTACTGATACCTAAACCAGGTAAAACAAAAACAGAGAAAGAAAATTACAGACCAATCTCCTTAATGAATATTGATGCAAAGATCTTAAATAAAATATTAGCAAAAAGATTACAGAAAATCATTCCCAGAATAATACACCATGACCAAGTAGGATTTATACCAGGAATGCAGGGATGGTTCAATATTAGGAAAACTAGTAACATAATTGACTATATTAATATCCAAATTAACAAAAAACATATGATAATCTCAATAGATGCAGAAAAAGCATTTGATAAAATCCAACATCCATTCCTATTAAAAACATTAGAGATTATAGGAATTAATGGACTTTTCCTTAAAATACTCGGTAGCATCTATTTAAAACCATCACCTAGCATCATATGTAATGGTGATCAACTGGAACCATTCTCAATAAGATCAGGGGTGAAACAAGGTTGCCCACTATCACCATTACTATTCAATATTGTATTAGAAATGCTAGCCTT